>OVBB01000046.1:0-67348 GCA_900406415.1 Isatis lusitanica
CAAATTATTTTTCATTATTTTTATAATTAAAATTCAAGATATAATTAGTATGCAGACTTCTTGAATTCTTGAGAAGTCTGAGACACAGACTTCTTTATACTTTTCAGACTTCTCAAGGACATAATCGTAAAAAGGCATCCCGTTTTTCTTTGGTCTTTGAGTGCTAAATGGTAATTTCCTTAGCCCTGGGGTATACTTTTGCAATTCAAAAAATCTTTTAGGTTAGTTTGCAAACAGAATCATGTTTTGGGTCATTTTTGGTGTTTTTCCCTTTCTAAATTCAGTTATTTAATGAATACAAGAAAGGCAATACTACAATGAAGGCAATTCAGTTTGTCGACCTGTCGACGAAGATAAACGCTAACCCTTCCTTTCCGAACTAAATAAAGAGAACAAGTCCAATGAAACAAAGAAAAAGAAGAATTAAAACAAATTCTTTTAAATCCACAATTTTTTTATTTTCTTAAATTAAACAGGTGAAATTTTAGTTCAAAGATTTTGATTTATATTTAGTGTTGTTATTGTCTCGTCATGTTTATGGTGAATTGATTAAATATTATTATCTCAATTGTTAAAAGTGATCGATGTTTTAGATTTTTTTTCTATGATTTATGGATGATTCGTGTGAGTAGTACTTGACATGAGATCCAGGACTATAATATCGTCCAACCTCAGCCGATTTAAATTGTTCAATAGAAAAAGTTTGTTTCACTGGAATTTTAACTGGTTTCGTGACCTGGAGATACGTCATTCATCTTGCTTTGCAAGTAACAAACAACAATCTAATCACTTCCTTAAGAAAATATGCAGACAACTATATTTTGCTTCTTAACATTAAAACCAACAAAAAACTATATTTTGTCTGCATTACTATTTTTCAGTTCGTACCCAAACATTTTTATCACTTGATGCAATTACTCTTCTATTTAACAAATCGTATGAATCTTTAATGTAAGCATGACTAACATATTAAGTTCACATATAATTCGTTAATAGGATGGTGGTATTTTTGTCCAAAAAAAAAAAGGATGATGGTATTGTATAGTTGTCAAACTGTATATTCTGCCTCTTCCTTTCACGTTCCGCTTTAATCTAAATTTAGTGAACTTTAGTCGTAACTAATAGACCCACTTACTTATCGATATACGCACGTTTCTTTTATCTTTTGAAAAAAAAAAAACTTCAGTTGCTTTTGGAAATAGAATAGTTAAGGGTCAGAAAGCATAAATTCATATAGTAACTTTTGAATTTTTTTAAATTATTATTTAGTCTATTGTTATCCATGATACCTGAATAATTACATTAGTAGTATAGTCTACGATGATGTTTTTTCAAAAATGGCGATCATAAATCGCATTTCTAAACTTTTAAGTATTGTGTAATTTTAAAATCTATAAGAAAATATATTTATCAGCATTAATAAATATTTTTGTTTCTTTATTTTTATGTCAGAGTACCTGAAGTGGGGGATATATATGGTTAATAAACTAACAAAAGAACTGTAAAAAATATAAAAATATTATTTTCTGCCAAATTTAGAGCCTTCTAATTTTAAAACGTTACTTTCCGCCAATTTTACGCGTGTTTAACGTAACATTGATGGAGCTTTTTCTTCTTTAATACAGTACTCAATCTGATTGTTGTGTTTATTTACCTGTAAAAAAAGAAAAACAAGAAAGGAAGGTGGAGTAAGTTGAGGATGACGTCATAAAGGTTGTCGTGGAATGTAGTAAGACTGATGATGTGGATAGAATCGTAGGAACGGTCACATTTGATTTGTATTTCTATAATCTTTGCCCATAACGTGACAGGTGGATAGATCCATCTTGGCCGTTTTAGTTAGGCACTCTCTCTTCTCTTCGTTACTTTACTTAACTTCACCTAACCTCTTTGGTCCTCTCGTCAACCGCTTGTCGGGAAATTTTATTCTTAGCTCCGACCGGACCAGGTTAGCCATACTAAGACCCTAATGTTTTAGTAGTTTTTAGATTTTAGTTTTTGGTTTTTGGTTTTTGGCTTTTGGTTTTTGATTTTTAAATTAGAATGAGTTGTTTTTATTTATATCTTTGATGTTAGGGTTGCCCAGAGTTCTACTCTTCTTAAACATGATTTCCAATTTTCCATTATGGCTAATTAGTTATTGTAAAGCTTTTAAATGATTTTACATAAATACCAAGAATTAGACTCAATTTCGCATGGGATACAACATATATATATATATATATATATATATCAATAATTCATGAGTATCTATTTTTAAAACTGTATAATCTTTTTTTTTGGTGAATAACTGTATAATATTTTAGTGATATGATAGTGTTGTGCTCTGTCCATTTTAATATGTTTAATTTGTTAGAGAATATATTCTTTTAAAATATATGATATTTTCATACTTTTAGGCAAATCTTAACTTTGTCAAAATCTACGAGACCAAATCTTACCCAAAAGAAAAAACACTCTGTGACCAACTGTATTTTGTTATTTTCATTTACAGTTAGTTAAATATATTTTAATTTATAACATTTTTATAAAAAATAGATTTTTTAATATATGTACTTTTATCTAAAACCATTAAATATATTAAAGTAGATGGAGTAACGATTAATGGACCTCATTCATGAAAACAATGCAAAAAGCTTATTCATTAACTATTTCCAGATTTTAACTAGTCACCTTTTAAGTTTGGTGTTAGCTTCACCATTTTGTTCTACCTACCTAGCATTTTATTGACATGTGGTTGTTGGCAGAATTGATATAAAACTTTGTGTGTTTCATATGGTATCGTCTAATTAATTAATGTTAGGATAAAATCATGTCATTCTGTTTTTATTTTATTGGCAAGTTTATAATCAGATTAATAATCATTATGCTGAAATTCAGCAAAACACAATTCGAACTTATTTTCCAAAACATGCTGAGAGATTTCTATTCATGGTGAAAGCCGCATTTTACGTTTTGATTTTTTTTGATAGCCAACCCATCAAATTAAAATCACACTTTTTTTTTTCTTTTAAAAAACTAATAAAAGAGTTCGTAAGTGTTCCTAGAATGACACTGTTGCACGTAAGACATAACATAACCTAATTCAATTAGAAGCATGTATATTGGTATAATGTATATCAATAAAAATGTACAGTTGACAACCTGTTAGAAGCATTTTAATGTTCTGGCTTGAAATCGTTTCTCATTTGCAGGTCCGAATATTAGACATAAGTACATAACACACATTCTATAGACATTGAGAAGACTGTATATTCTAGTTATTCGCAATTCGTTTGACAAAAAAAAAAAAAAAGTTATTCGCAAATCTATGGAGTAGTAGATTATAATTCTGAATATAGTTTTTTTTGGTGTCACCACTATTATATTGTTCTATAATGTAATATACAAGTTTGTGCCCATGCTAAATATTTGTTACGTCCATAATATTTTATTCAAAAACAAATATCAGTCGTTCTAGAAATATTTTTCTCTCTAACCCGATGAGATCTCAAAGTCAAATCTATGAGCTCCTTATTAGGCCTGCACGATTTTCATTCTGGCGTATGGCATCCATATTTAGCAAAAATAAAAAAGAATTTAATTGGTAAAAGACGCCATGCGGTTAAAAAGGGTAACTAGTCAATATAATACCAACAGATCATTTTTTAATGTTTAGCATACATTTTTGTTTTTAATATAAATAACAGTTAATTAACGTCGTAAAGATTGTACTTTTATGAGAGTCATTACGGTTGGCCGCATACGGAAATTAAAAATATAAACTTGGTGCGGTTGAATTTTAACAAATGATTCGTCATCAATAGCGTCACTCCATGGTCCAATGATACACTTTCCGTTACTAGTTTTTACATTCATAACAAAAGCTTGACTATGAACCAGCCAAATTAGCAAATAAATCTTTCTCTAATTAACTAATTTAGATAATTACGTTTTAACTCCGGTAAATATCAGGGTCTCAATATTCGACCCCGTACATCAATATCTCCAGGTGTTTTTCCTTTTAATTTTAACCGCGTATTTGCGGAGGCTCGTAGCCGATTAATTTGTTGTATTAACCCTAAACTCAGACCTAAAGTAGCCATCGAGAGCAGTATTCCTCTACGGTGGAACCCACAGTAAGCGGCTGTCTCGTGCCACATACACGTAGCCTTCAACACTGGGCC
Organism: Isatis lusitanica; assembly: GCA_900406415.1. NCBI lineage: Eukaryota > Viridiplantae > Streptophyta > Magnoliopsida > Brassicales > Brassicaceae > Isatis > Isatis lusitanica. Next base: position 4,167 of record OVBB01000046.1, read on the forward strand.
CCACACATACATAGAAGAGAAATGTCGCCTTTATCCATTACTAAATTAATATCCTTTTAATTATTATTTTAGTGTCAATGCATTTGATTTTTTTTCCTATATGATACCATTATTGCTTCTTCTTTCTAAATTATGCGTAAGATTCCTGTTTTTTTTTTATAGATTTTATTTACTTTTGAAACAAAAAAATGTTACAAAATGATTACATGAATAGTTTCATGGGATAAGAGTAACAACCAATAACAGAATTAAAATAAAACGAAATATTTACATATTAATTAGAAAATCTATTTGGATTAAATCTCTCTATCGAAAAAAGCGGAACAAATTTATTTTTTAATCACTCTAAACCCTCTCTCTCCTCTATAAATATAAACGTCTCGCCTACTGAACAAACGTATAAACTCTCAAAAACTCTCCCTAGCCGCCACCTACCCTCCGCCGCCTTGCTTCGCCGCCTTGCTTCGCCGCCTTGCTCCGCCGCAAGCTTCTTTTTCCTGCCCGGGAGTGTTTTTCTGTTTCTTTATAGTTTTTTTTTTATAAAACTAAAACTATTTCGGGAAGAATCTGTTGAGATTTTTCCTTGATTTGGTGCTATCTGATCGAGAAAATCGATTTTTTTTCTCTCTCTATATTACAAGAAATCTGATAATCATCGAGAAAGAAATCTCACTGTTGATTCCGAGAGAGAGAAAAAATGTCGGCAGCTTCTTCTAGCTCCGGTCTGCAGCTCAGACAGAACCAGTTGTTTGCTGTCCGATCTCTGAAGAAAAACACGACCGCTGTCTCTCAATTGGCCGTCGCGCCTGGCGTCAGCCGCGGGAGAGCATGCACCGCACGGTGCTCCTTGAGGAAACCGGCGGCTCCTGAGAAGCCTTTCATGGGGAGTCGGATGAGGAGATCCGGATCCGAGACGCTTCAGTTCTGGAGATCGGACGGTCCTGGAAGGTCCCCGAAGCTTAAAACGGTGGTTAAGTCATCGTTCTCCGGTGTCCCGGAGAAGCCTCTCGGTCTCTACGATCCTGCCTACGACAAGGACTCTTGTGGAGTCGGTTTCGTGGCGGAGTTGTCCGGCGAGACCAGCCGCAAAACGGTACTGTTAATTTGCTCAATGATTTTAAATTAATTTAATTAATTAAATTAATTGTTCATGTGTGATGTGACTAATATATATTTGATTATTTTTGAAATGAATTAAGGTGACTGATTCATTGGAGATGTTGATACGGATGACTCATAGAGGCGCTTGTGGGTGTGAGAGCAACACTGGTGATGGCGCTGGTATCCTTGTTGGTATGCCTCATGAGTTCTATGCAGAGGTTTGTTCCGTAATCTCCAAGCATACTTTACTATCCATGCAAAAGTAATTATTTTTTTTTTAGCTAATTATGATAAGCAATCCGATCGGATTTAAACTTTGTTTTGTTATTTTCTAGTAATGTCTTAAATTAATTTGGAACTTTTTGATGTATCAGTCTGTGAAAGATCTTGGCTTTGTGCTTCCACCCGCTGGAAAGTATGCTGTTGGTATGTTTTTCTTGCCAACCGCTGAGTCCAGGAGAGATGAAAGCAAAAATGTTTTCACCAAGGTTAGTTTCATGATATTTTTCCCATTTTTTTTTTATGTTTTCCATTTGATTTGTTAGGAGCTTGATGGATTTTTCACTTTCATGCTCAGGTTGCTGAATCACTTGGGCATTCAGTTATTGGATGGAGACCAGTTCCTACTGATAACTCTATGTTGGGGAAGTCTGCTTTGCAGACAGAGCCGATTATCGAGCAAGTTTTCCTTACTCCTACGACTAAATCCAAAGCCGACCTTGAGCAACAGGTATTGTAATAATCACTGGCATCTAATATTTCTCCTTTTCAGCGAGATGATGTTAATGACATTTTCTTTACATTTTATAATTCACAGATGTACATCCTTAGAAGGGTCTCCATGGTTGCTATCCGAGCAGCGTTGAATCTTGAACATGGTGCGATGAAGGACTTCTACATTTGTTCTTTATCTTCTAGGTATGTGGTTACTTAAGATTAGTTTCAGGCAACGAGAATTTGAATAGTCATGTAACGAATGATTTAACCTTATGCAGGACAATTGTCTACAAAGGACAATTGAAGCCGGATCAGCTGAAGGACTATTACTACGCGGATCTTGGGAGTGAAAGGTTTACGAGCTACATGGCCCTGGTAAATAAATATTCTATTCACTATCTCTTTATTTTATGCTGACTCCATGCTCCACAAACAGCATGGGAACCAACGGGGGTAACCAAGGAGATGCGAGGTTGAGGAATGACTTCTGAGGCATTGAAGTTTGAATGATCTCTTAAGTTCCTCCAAACCCTTGATAAGTATTTTAATTTTTGGACGCTGGTGAGTTGGTAAACGTCAAGTGAGTCCGTGTTGCCTTGATATGCACGATCAGTTTATCTTAGGTTGAATTATCACAAATGCGGGTGATTAAGACTAAAATTCTGTTGGTAAAGGTAGTTAGCAATTCTGCAACATTAGAACATGACCCCTCACTAGATGCTGTACGTGAAGTTGTGTCTAAGACCAAGTGGTAACGTTTTCAGTTGCATACATACACATTTTTATTTGTTTGATGACTAATGATTGACTATGCTCGGTTTTACATGTTTAATGGTTCAGGTTCACTCTCGATTCTCTACCAATACTTTTCCCAGCTGGGATCGTGCTCAGCCGATGCGTGTTTTGGGCCACAACGGGGAGATTAATACGCTTAGGGGAAACGTTAACTGGTACGTTGTCAGAGATAGTATATAGTAAAGGTTTCATATAATGCCATCAAGAAACCTGTTTTGGTGCCTTAGTTAGTAAAGTTTTGGGTTGTGACCAGGGTTTTTCGGTATATATTGCAAGCGATTTGTGTGATAAAAATGCTCTCTGGTATGCAGGTGCTTGATAAAGTGATTCTGCTTTATGTTCATTTCAATTATTGCATTCTTTAATGAATTTTGCGTTCCATACAGGATGAGGGCACGTGAGGGTCTGCTCAAGTGCAAGGAACTTGGACTGTCAAAGAAGGAGTTGAAGAAGCTTCTACCTATTGTGGATGTTAGCTCTTCTGACTCAGGTAACTGTTAATTTCAGTTAACTGTAGATCAAGCTTTGTCAAGATATATGGACTTGTGACACGTTTTCTTGTTAACCTTGCTAGGTGCTTTTGATGGTGTCCTTGAGCTTCTTGTCCGAGCTGGCAGAAGTCTTCCTGAAGCTGTTATGATGATGATCCCTGAAGCATGGCAGAACGACAAAAACATTGACCCAAGCAGGAAGTCGTTTTATGAATACTTGTCTGCCCTAATGGAGCCATGGGATGGACCTGCTCTCATATCATGTAATAACTATTCTAAACTTGTACATGACTTCTCCACCACTTTTGGCATACGTTCTTTAGAATTGACGTAACTCTTCATTGAATGTTTTGCAGTTACTGATGGTCGCTACTTGGGTGCCACATTGGACCGTAATGGACTTCGTCCTGGTAGGTTCTACATAACCCACAGTGGAAGGGTTATCATGGCTAGTGAAGTTGGAGTAGTGGATGTGCCACCGGAAGATGTGATGAGGAAAGGAAGACTTAACCCGGGCATGATGCTTCTTGTCGATTTTGAGAATCATATTGTTGTTGATGATGATGCCTTGAAGCAACAGTATTCACAGGCAAGGCCCTATGGTGAGTGGCTTGAAAGGCAAAAGATTGAACTTAAAGACATCATTAAGTCAGTTCCGGAGACTGAACGGATTGCTCCACCAATTTCTGGTGTTGTACCGGTAAGTTGTCACTAAACTAATCCCCTACAATTGAACATTCAGTTCCTTTACTACTATGGTTTGTTAACCCTTGTGTCTTTGAAACTTAGGCGTCTAATGATGATGACTCGATGGACAGCATGGGCATTCATGGTTTATTGTCTCCACTCAAAGCCTTTGGGTATGTTTGTTTTCGTTCTTTCTAAAGTATATTGATATGTTTTGCTATGTAACTTTGTCTCACGTTTTGTATTGACCTGTGAATACAGATATACAGTTGAGGCCTTGGAAATGCTGCTGCTTCCGATGGCTAAAGATGGCACTGAAGCACTTGGTTCTATGGGAAATGATGCCCCTCTAGCTGTAATGTCAAGCAGAGAGAAACTATGTTTTGAGTACTTCAAGCAAATGTTTGCTCAAGTAACAAATCCTCCAATTGATCCTATCCGTGAGAAGATTGTTACTTCAATGGAGTGCATGATCGGGCCAGAAGGCGATCTAACTGAAACTACTGAGGAGCAATGTCACCGTCTCTCCCTAAAAGGTCCTCTTTTGACCATTGAAGAGATGGAGTCAATCAAGAAAATGAACTACAGAGGCTGGCAGACAAAAGTTCTTGATATAACTTATCCGAAAGAAGAAGGCACAAAAGGGTTGGAGATGACCTTGGACCGAATCTGTGCTGAAGCTAATGAAGCGATAAAGGAGGGCTACACATTACTTGTGTTGTCTGATCGAGGTAATCATTTGGGAACCTTATTGACTGTTGATTCTAGGACATCTATGGAAACTCTTTGTCGTGTGCTAACATTTTTTTAATGTCTTGACTGTGTAGCTTTCTCTTCAACTCGTGTTGCTGTGAGCTCTCTCTTGGCTGTTGGTGCCGTTCATCACCACCTGGTTAAGACACTGGCACGCACTCAAGTTGGTTTGGTAGTGGAATCCGCTGAACCACGTGAAGTGCATCATTTCTGCACACTTATTGGATTCGGTGCAGATGCTATCTGCCCATATTTGGCTGTAGAGGCCGTCCATAGGCTGCAAGTTGATGGCAAGATACCACCCAAATCTAGCGGTGAATTTCATTCGAAAGAAGAGCTCGTGAAGAAGTATTACAAGGCAAGCAACTACGGAATGATGAAAGTTCTTGCCAAAATGGGAATTTCTACACTCGCCTCATACAAGGGTGCCCAAATTTTCGAAGCTCTTGGTCTTTCGTCTGAAGTGATTGAGAAATGTTTTGCGGGTACTCCAAGCAGAGTGGAAGGAGCAACATTTGAGATGCTTGCACGAGATGCGCTTCTTTTACATGAGATGGCCTTTCCAGCCCGTGGCTATGCCCCTGGAAGCGCAGAAGCTTCAGCACTTCCCAACCCTGGAAATTTTCATTGGAGGAAAAATGGGGAGATACATCTTAATGATCCTCTAGCCATGGCCAAGTTGCAAGAGGCAGCAAGGACAAACAGTGTGGCCGCCTACAAGGAATATTCAAAACGTATCAATGAACTAAACAAGCAAAGTAATTTGCGTGGCCTCATGAAGTTCAAAGAGGCAGATGTAAGAATTCCGCTGGATGAAGTGGAGCCAGCTAGTGAAATTGTAAAGCGGTTCTGCACTGGTGCTATGAGTTATGGATCTATATCACTGGAGGCGCATACAACACTTGCAATGGCCATGAATAAACTTGGAGGAAAGTCAAACACAGGTATAATTTGTTTTCCTTTCATGATTTTTCTATTTCCCTTATATTTCTTCAAAAAACACAACCGTAACTCATCAGTTTATGATCTGATTTAGGTGAGGGAGGAGAACTACCATCTCGTATGGAACCTCTTCCAGATGGTTCAAGGAATCCTAAAAGAAGTTCCATTAAACAGATTGCTAGTGGAAGGTTTGGTGTTTCAAGCTACTACCTTACTAACGCTGATGAGCTGCAAATAAAAATGGCTCAGGTACATTTGGATGTGTTGACATAATATTTTATCATTTTTGTTCCTTTCGCATAGTTTGAATTTCCACCGTCTCTATACACCGTAATTGTCCTCTCATAGCAGATAATGTTTTTTTTCAATATTGCATATGTATATAGTGTTCTAAATATCGTACCATATTTTATCATTCTTATACCTTTTGCACATTGTGAACTTCCACCGTCTGTATATACCTGAACTGTCTTTTCATATTGGATAATGTATTATTGAATGTTGCATATGTACCTACTGTTCTAAATTTCTTACATACTTTATGTCATAGGGAGCCAAACCTGGGGAAGGTGGTGAGCTACCTGGCCACAAAGTTATCGGAGACATCGCTATCACCAGAAACTCAACGGCTGGTGTGGGACTTATTAGTCCACCTCCTCATCATGACATTTACTCTATCGAGGATCTTGCCCAACTCATTCACGATCTTAAGGTTTTCATTTATGCTTTTTCAATTCTTGTTTTACGAAGATTTGTATCTGCATATTTTATTATAACATCGTTTACTCTATTTCGTGTAGAATGCCAATCCTGGGGCCCGTATTAGTGTTAAACTTGTTTCGGAAGCTGGTGTAGGAGTTATAGCTAGTGGTGTGGTGAAGGGGCACGCTGACCATGTTCTGATCTCAGGTCATGATGGAGGTACTGGTGCCTCTCGTTGGACTGGTATTAAAAATGCTGGTCTTCCTTGGGAATTGGGTCTAGCCGAGACACACCAAACCCTTGTTGCTAATGACCTTCGTGGGCGTACTGTTCTTCAGACAGATGGGCAGCTGAAAACGGGCCGAGATGTTGCAGTTGCGGCTCTTCTTGGTGCAGAAGAATTTGGTTTTAGCACTGCACCTCTCATTACACTTGGGTGTATCATGATGAGAAAGTGCCACAAGAACACTTGCCCAGTGGGAATTGCTACTCAAGATCCAGTTCTTCGTGAAAAATTTGCTGGAGAGCCAGAGCATGTCATCAATTTCTTCTTTATGCTTGCTGAGGAGTTGAGGGAGATCATGTCAGGACTGGGTTTCCGAACTCTAACAGAAATGATTGGCCGTGCAGATATGCTTGAACTTGATAGGGAAGTTGTCAAGAACAATGATAAGCTGGAGAACATTGATCTTTCTCTGTTGCTCAGACCCGCTGCTGAGATTCGTCCTGGGGCTGCTCAATATTGTGTTCAGAAACAAGATCACGGCCTAGACATGGCTTTGGACCAAGAGCTGATTGCATTGTCTAAATCCGCTCTAGAGAATTCACTCCCGGTGTACATTGAAACTCCTATCTGCAATGTTAACCGTGCAGTTGGTACAATGCTAAGTCATGAGGTTACCAAACGCTATCATCTGGTTGGTCTACCGAAAGACACAATTCACATCAAGTTTTCTGGAAGTGCTGGGCAGAGTCTTGGAGCTTTCTTGTGTCCTGGCATTACGCTTGAACTTGAGGGTGACAGCAACGACTATGTTGGAAAAGGACTCTCTGGAGGTAAAGTGGTTGTCTACCCTCCTAAAGAAAGCAGCTTTGATCCAAAAGAGAACATTGTTATTGGTAATGTAGCACTATACGGGGCCACTAGTGGCGAAGCCTATTTTAATGGGATGGCTGCTGAAAGATTTTCAGTTCGTAATTCTGGTGCCAAGGCGGTTGTTGAAGGTGTTGGTGATCATGGTTGCGAGTACATGACTGGTGGTACAGTTGTGGTGCTTGGAAAGACTGGTAGAAACTTTGCAGCTGGTATGAGTGGTGGTATCGCTTATGTGTTTGATGTGGATGGAAAGTTCCATACTAGATGCAATATGGAACTGGTCGATCTGGATAAGGTTGAAGATGACGATGACAAAATGACACTCAAAATGATGATCCAGCAACATCAACGGCACACAAACAGCCAACTTGCTCAAGAAATTCTTGCAAACTTCGAGAATTTGCTGCCAAAGTTCATCAAGGTATTCCCAAGAGATTACAAACGTGTTTTGTCAGCCATGAAACACGAGGAGGTCTCCAAGCAAGCGATTGAGCGTGCTTCTGAAGAAGCTGACGAGAATGAAGAAAAAGAGCTTGAGGAGAAAGACGCCTTTGCAGAGCTGAAGAACATGGCAGCTGCTTCTTCAGAAAAGGAGATGTCGGGAAACGGAGTGGCAACCGAAGCTCCTAAGAAACCTTCACGAGTAGATGATGCTGTTAAACATCGTGGTTTCATTGCTTATGAGCGTGAGGGAGTGAAGTACAGGGACCCCAATGTCCGTCTTAATGACTGGAACGAAGTCATGGAGGAATCAAAACCTGGACCGCTGCTTAAGACTCAGTCCGCTCGTTGCATGGACTGTGGAACTCCATTCTGCCACCAGGTATATATATCCTCAGTTGTTAAATTGCATTTTTTATCTTTCCAAGTCTTATTCTTGCAAACTCCTTAAAGACAGGTTCGTTGTTGGATAACTGATATGTGTAACCTGTTTTGTTTTTGATTTACAGGAAAACTCTGGGTGTCCTCTTGGTAACAAGATCCCTGAGTTCAATGAACTTGTCTACCAGAACAGATGGCAAGAAGCGTTGAATCGTCTACTCGAGACAAACAACTTCCCAGAATTTACTGGGCGAGTATGCCCTGCACCATGTGAAGGTTCTTGTGTTCTTGGAATAATTGAGAACCCTGTTTCTATTAAAAGCATTGAATGTGCGATTATAGATAAAGCCTTTGATGAAGGTTGGATGGTACCAAGACCTCCTCTCACGAGAACAGGGTATACTTCTAAGTCGATTCTCTTAACAAGCTATCTTTTATGTTTAGATAGAGTTTGCGTTTGATTGCTCTGCTGCTTATTTGGTTTGCAGGAAAAAAGTTGCCATTATCGGAAGTGGGCCGGCTGGACTTGCTGCTGCCGACCAGCTGAACAAAATGGGCCACTTGGTGACCGTGTATGAGCGTGCTGACAGAATCGGTGGGCTTATGATGTATGGAGTCCCAAACATGAAGACTGACAAAATCGACATTGTTCAGCGTCGGGTTGATCTTATGACCAAAGAAGGTATCAACTTTGTGGTCAATGCCAACATTGGAAAGGACCCGTCTTACTCTCTAGATGGACTCAAGGAGGAAAATGATGCCATCGTGCTTGCTGTTGGTTCCACAAAACCAAGGTAATAATGGTAAATTCAGTTGTATGTTACCGGATTATAGTGAATCAAACTGAGACATTGTTGGGGGGAAATTTTGCAGAGATCTTCCAGTGCCTGGTCGTGACTTATCTGGTGTTCACTTTGCCATGGAGTTTCTTCATGCAAACACCAAAAGCTTGCTTGACAGTAATCTTGAAGACGGCAATTACATTTCTGCAAAGGGGAAAAAGGTTGTCGTTATTGGTGGAGGTGATACCGGCACAGATTGCATAGGAACATCTATCCGCCATGGATGCAGCAACATTGTCAACCTAGAGCTTCTTCCTCAGCCACCTTCAACGAGAGCTCCTGGAAACCCTTGGCCACAGGTTTGTTTCAGTTTTTCTACAAACAACCTGATTGTTGCGTCGATAGATTAAGGTTTGAATATTTGTTGATTTTAATGTGCTTCCTTGTGTGAATACAGTGGCCTCGTGTATTCCGTATTGACTACGGACATCAAGAAGCCGCCACCAAGTTCGGAAAAGACCCTAGAACCTATGAGGTCTTAACCAAGAGGTTCATAGGTGATGACAATGGAAACGTGAAAGGGCTTGAGATTGTGCGGGTGAGTTGGGAGAAGGATGAAACCGGAAGGTTCCAGTTCAAGGAGATCGATGGCTCGGAGGAAATAATTGAAGCAGACCTTGTTTTCTTGGCCATGGGATTCCTTGGACCTGAGCCAGTAAGTGATCCCTTTATGAACCACTCTTCTCTTTCTACATTTTGGACTCTTAATGATTCAGAGTTTAAACCATTGGCTCTCTTGTTTTTACAGACACTTGCCGAGAAGCTAGGACTCGAATGCGACAACAGGTCGAACTTTAAGGCAGAGTATGGCCGGTTTTCAACAACCGTTGAAGGTGTCTTTGCAGCAGGTGATTGTCGGAGAGGCCAGTCTTTGGTGGTCTGGGCCATCTCAGAAGGACGTCAAGCTGCATCTCAGGTCGACAAATTCCTCAGCAAAGACGATGACAACCTAGAAAACGCAAAGCTACAACAAAACCTGAGCCAGATGAAGCACGACAACAGTAGGCAGCAGAGTTGAGAGAAAGAAAAGCCTTTACATCTGAAGCAAAAGTCCGAAGAGAAGACGAAGATTTTTGCTCTTTTTGAAACAGGAGGCGAAGAGAACCGACTTATGGCAGAGATGATGGAGGTAGAAGAGGAGAAGGCGGGAAGTTGATGGTTTAGAAGAGAAGGAACAGCATAGTTTGTGTTTTTTCTTTTTGTTGATTATCGTCCATATAGCAATAATGAATTATGAAGGTACATTTTTTCTTGGTAGGGTTTCGTTAGCTTTCTTTTGTTAATGCTTTCGGAATTGAAAAGCTTTTTGTTTTTCTCTATTGTTGCTTCTGGATTTGAGAATATAAGGAATGGTAATGCATAGTTCCTTGTTCTTTCTCTCTTTCTCTCTTGGTTTTTGTTGTTTCCGTGTTATATGGTCGATACTCGATAGTGTACTAACTAAGATGTTGAACACAATCACAAGACTTGTTGCATCATAAATTCATAATGTTGGGATTCAGAAAACGACCACCAAAACACATACGTTGACAAAAGGTTAAAAACCAAAAAAAAAAAGTAAAACTTTATAACCCAACAGTTTTGATTTTTAAGGTTGTGTACTTGACAATTTCTGTCTTCTGTGTGATTCCTCTCTTGTCTTCAACAAGAAAGAAAAAGCCCAGAAAGAGAGTTAAAAAGGTAAAAAAAAAACAGAGAACCGAGTGTTGTTGAGTGAAGCGGTGAAAACAAGTAAAAAAGGTGGTTCCTTTTTGTTTCTGGGAGATGCGTTCTTGTGTGACTCTTCACTGAAAGCTAGGGCCTTTCTTCACTCCGATTTCGGGTTCAGTGTTTTTGTTTGAATCTCGTTGTGTCCTTTTGGGATTTCTCTCCGATTTGGGAATATGGATGATTGGTATCAGCTTGCTCAGTCTGTTATCTTCGGTTTGATCTTCGCTTACCTTTTGGCTAAGCTAATCTCTATCCTCGTCGCGTTCAAAGACGAGAATCTCTCCCTCACTCGCAACCACGACGAGACCCAACCGGAGAATGATTTTCGCAGAGTCGGATCTTCTTCCACCGGAATAGGCGGCGAGACGGATTCTCTCGTGGCGGAGCAAGGAAGCTTGAGAGGTGATGAAGATGAGGATGACGAAGACGACGATTGGGAAGGTGTCGAAAGTACAGAGCTTGACGAAGCATTCAGCGCTGCGACGGCCTTTGTCGCCGCTGCTGCATCTGACAGGCTTTCGCAGAAAGTGTCAAACGACTTGCAGCTTCAGCTTTACGGTTTGTATAAGATTGCTACTGAAGGACCTTGTACTGCTCCTCAACCTTCAGCTCTCAAAATGACTGCTCGTGCCAAGTGGTTTGTCTCTCACTTGACTACACTCATTGATAATCTGATTGAACTGTATCTTGATGTCACAAAGTTCGCATCTTGGATTGTGAAAGTATGGAAAAAGGGTTGCTTTTGTTCTTGTCTTGATTGATTGATTCTCATCTATGGGTTATGTTGCAGATTTGGTCTTTAAGAAAACAATTTGATTCACAAAGACTTGGGCTGATCTTTTGTTGTTTTTTGCTTTAAGGCAAGCATGGCAGAAAATGGGTACTATGTCTCCTGAGCAAGCAATGGAGAAGTATATCGATCTTGTTACTCAGTTATACCCAGCTTGGGTTGAAGGTGGCTCGGTACTTTATCTCTTACCGCTTCTGTTACTTTTCATTTCTTTGGACTGTTTCAAGGATGGTTTGTTTCGTTTTCTGAAATCCCTTACTTGGTTCTTCGATTATTGTGTTTGCTTTGTTCTGATGTTTAGAAAGGAAGGACTCGTAGTAGTGATGCTGCAGGCTCCAACTCTAAAGCACCCATGGGGCCTGTTTTTAGCTCATTGGTGTACGAAGAAGAAACCGAAAATGAGTTGTAAGGTTCTAAGCAATTTATCTACACATTCTGTTATCTTTGAACTGTTACTGGACCAGAGAAAGACTCTATTTATACATCATAATTCTCACCTCATGGAGATTTTATACCATTCAGTAACATGCTTGGTCTAATAGTCAGCTGTGAATATGTCATTTACAAGGGGAAACTCTGTTCATTCTTGTTATTTTCTTTCATGTTCCAGGAAGATTGATGCAATTCATGCCTTTGCTAGAGAAGGAGAAGTCGAGAATCTATTGAAATGCATAGAAAATGGCATACCCGTGAATGCAAGAGGTTAGTTTAGTCTCTACTTATATATATCATTCTCACAAATGTTTCAGTTTTCCAATTTACTTTGAAGTTTCATGGTTTCTCCATCTTTGGAAATTTCAGATAGTGAAGGTCGAACACCGTTGCATTGGGCAATAGACCGTGGCCACATGGATGTTGCTAAAGCTCTAGTTGATAAGAACGCCGATGTTAATGCCAAAGTAAAACAAAACCCCTAAACCCAACAACTCTTTCGTTCAGATACAGATTCGTGTTTCTTTGTCTGACATAGCTTTGTTTCGAGTAGGACAACGAAGGCCAGACCTCTCTGCACTACGCGGTTGTGTGCGAAAGAGAAGCTCTTGCAGAGTTTCTAGTAAAACAAAAAGCTGATACAACCATTAAAGATGAAGATGGAAACTCGCCTCTTGATCTCTGTGAATCAGAGTGGTCTTGGATGCGAGAGAGAGACCAATAAGGATTCCAATTAGTTCAGTCTCTAAAATTTGTGTGTTTAATGTCTCAAAACTGTTTTCTTTTTTATCTTTCTTACATTGCTTCTTTTTAACCAAGAATCTTTGGCTTCCCATCAGTTTCATGCAATGCATATAGTAACTGGTTTTATTGGTTATTATATTGAACCAGATAGAGATCATCATAATAACCCAATAAAGCTCAAAAAAGGTTTTTTTTTTTGGTTCTTTGACAGCAAATTTTAAAAGTTTAATATAATTATCTCTCTGGCTTGTGGCCCTTCATGTTTTTCAGCTCTTGTAATCATACCATGAAATAATTTTGTTGATTACTACTACTTACAAAATTTGAGGGTTATTCTATTTTATTTATACGTTTTTTTGTACCTTTTGTTCTTCACTTGCTTCGAAAGACAAAAGAGAAAAATCTGCTTCGTCGCATCTCGCTGTAAAACATAGACCTAAACCAATCTGGACCGTTGATTAATAAACACTGAGAAGAGATCTAGGTGGGGTCAGATAAGGACCACCCAACACGCGATCTACGATATAATCACACCAGATCAAAATTCTTTGTTTTGTACTTGGGAAAATACTTTGATATACATCTTTTTAATACAAAAATAAGGATACACTTAACAAACCCTAAAAAGAAATATACGAAATTATAAAGAGTGTTATAATTGCCGCCGTCACCGAAAAAAAGAAGAAGAAAAAATTGCATAATTGTTTGTCAAAACAATATTTTTCAAAAATCGATCAGAAATATTTGTTTAAAATTTTTAATATTTAATTTAAACCCATCTTCACATCCGAATCTTCCTTCTCTTACGACCTCTCTTTCTCTCTCTTCCCTTTTTCGCTGGAAATTGTTTTCTCTCTCTCCCTTCTGGGCTTCTAGGGTTTGTCTCTCAGTCCCCGATTCCCGCTTTTATCCGATCGCCGCCGCCGAGATTCTAGGTATGCTTCTTCACTTCATCTATCCAACATGCTTCAGTTAGATCCATCCTCTGATTCATTAGCTCCCAATTCGCGTTTTTTTTCTTCTGATGCTCCGATCTCGAATCGTTCAATCATGGATTCACCCGACTTTTTTTTTGTTTCTATTTATCCGGAGTTGTAGGATGGATTTGAACTCGTTTCTCTTGTAGATTTTGCTGTTTTACTTGTTGAATCTGTAACCACTACTAGTTGATTTAGTCTTCTTAGTCTGTTGAATTTTAATTCGTATATTCGATTCTATCTTCGGATCTGTGGTCCTCACTATTTGAATCGACTTGGATAGTCTTTACCTGAGCATGGCTTGTTTTTGTTGTTAACGTTTTCGCTCGAAGAGCTGGTAATTCGTAGGATGTTTATTTTTTTTCTAATTTTAATGTGTTTGTCAATGTTGTTGGCTTAGTTTTACTGATTTTTTTCTTTTAATAGTTAGTGTTGTGATGTGTTGCTATCACAGCTATCTCATTCGAGGATTGTTCTTATTGTTTTGGGAATTTGCGATGATTTTAATTTTTGCTAACTCGGATCTGTTGAATGTTACTTCTGCAGATAAACTTGTGGCAATGGAGGTTACACAGTTGCTCATAAATGCTCAGTCGATTGATGGAACTGTGCGTAAGCACGCTGAAGAAAGTCTCAAACTGTTTCAGAGTCAAAACCTTGCAGGGTTTTTGCTGTCACTTGCTGGAGAGCTTGCCAACGATGAGAAGCCAGTAGATAGCAGGAAACTAGCCGGTTTAGTCCTAAAAAATGCTCTTGACGCTAAGGAACAACACAGGAAGTATGAGCTTGTCCAAAGATGGCTGTCTCTTGACATGGCAACAAAGTCTCAGATCAGAGCTTTCTTGTTGAAGACACTTTCCTCCCCTGTACCCGATGTTCGTTCAACTGCGTCTCAGGTCATTGCTAAGGTTGCAGGTATTGAGTTGCCACAGAACCAGTGGCCTGAGCTTATCGGATCTCTTCTCTCCAACATTCACCAGTTACCAGCTCATGTCAAGCAAGCCACTTTGGAGACTCTTGGATACCTCTGTGAAGAAGTGTCACCTGACGTTGTGGAACAGGAGCATGTAAATAAGATACTCACGGCTGTTGTTCAGGGTATGAATGCTGCTGAAGGAAATAATGATGTTAGACTTGCAGCAACTCGTGCCTTATACATGGCTCTGGGTTTCGCACAGGCAAATTTCAACAACGACATGGAGCGCGATTATATCATGAGGGTCGTGTGTGAAGCAACCCTTTCCCCTGAGGTGAAAATTAGGCAGGCGGCTTTTGAGTGTTTGGTATCAATCGCGTCGACATACTATGAGAAGTTGGCGCATTATATGCAAGATATATTCAGCATCACAGCTAAGGCTGTAAGAGAAGATGACGAGTCTGTTGCTCTACAGGCGATTGAATTCTGGAGCTCTATCTGTGACGAGGAGATTGACATCTTAGAAGAATACGGTGGGGAGTTCACTGGGGATTCTGATGTTCCATGTTTCTATTTTACCAAGCAGGCCCTCCCTGCGCTTGTGCCCCTACTGTTAGAGACTCTTCTTAAGCAAGAAGAAGATCAGGATTTGGATGAAGGGGCATGGAATATCGCAATGGCCGGTGGAACATGCCTCGGTTTGGTTGCTAGGGCAGTTGGGGATGACATTGTACCTCATGTCATGCCGTTCATCGAAGAGAAAATATCAAAGCCTGATTGGAGAGAGCGGGAAGCCGCAACATATGCTTTTGGTTCCATTTTGGAAGGCCCTTCTGCAGATAAGCTGATGACGATTGTTAACGCAGCGTTAACATTTATGCTCAATGCTCTGACGAAGGACCCAAGCAACCATGTGAAAGACACAACTGCGTGGACCCTTGGTCGGATATTTGAGTTCCTCCATGGTTCAACAATCGAGACACCTATAATTACTCAGGCAAACTGCCAGCAGATTATCACAGTACTGATCCAGACCATGAAAGATGCACCTAATGTTGCAGAGAAGGCTTGTGGGGCTTTATATTTCCTTGCTCAAGGCTATGAGGATGTCGGTCCCAACTCTCCATTAACACCCTTCTTCCAGGAAATTATTCACTCCCTTCTAGCTGTTGCGCACAGGGAGGACGCGACTGAATCACGCTTGCGAACAGCAGCGTACGAGGCTTTGAATGAAGTTGTCAGGTGCTCGACTGATGAAACATCAGCCATGGTTCTGCAACTAGTACCTGTGATAATGCTGGAGCTTCACAATACTTTGGAAGGGGAGAAGCTTTCCTCTGATGAGAGGGAGAAACAAAACGAGCTTCAGGGACTTTTATGTGGATGCTTGCAGGTCATCATACAGAAAGTGGGATCTGAACCGACCAAGTATGTTTTCATGCAGCACGCGGATCAAATGATGGCACTTTTCCTGAGGGTGTTTGGTTGTAGAAGTGCAACTGCACACGAGGAAGCCATGCTTGCGATTGGTGCTCTTGCTTATGCAGCAGGTCTCGATTTCGCCAAGTACATGCCTGAGTTTTACAAGTACTTGGAAATGGGACTTCAGAACTTTGAAGAATACCAGGTGTGCGCTGTTACTGTGGGTGTTGTTGGGGATGTCTGCAGGGCATTGGAGGACCAGATCTTACCTTACTGCGACGGGATCATGACACAGCTTCTGAAAGACTTGTCGAGCAACCAGTTGCACCGGTCAGTGAAGCCGCCGATATTCTCCTGTTTCGGCGACATAGCACTTGCTATCGGCGAGAACTTCGAGAAGTACCTCGGTTATTCAATGCCGATGCTTCAGACCGCAGCGGAGTTATCTGCACACGCGTCTGGAGCCGATGATGAAATGACAGAGTACACAAACTCATTGAGAAACGGAATCCTGGAAGCTTATTCAGGGATATTCCAAGGGTTCAAGAACTCTCCGAAAACCCAGCTCCTGATTCCTTACGCGCCCCATATCCTCCAGTTTTTGGACAGTATATACATGGAGAAAGACATGTAAGTTTTCTCCTTTATTTTTTTTACAACCCAACTGATATTACACATTAGTTTGTAAAGTAAAAAGGTGTTTAATATTGTGATAAATGGTTTGTGTGACAGGGACGAGGTGGTGATGAAGACAGCGATTGGGGTGTTAGGGGATTTAGCGGATACACTAGGGAGTCATGTGGGTGGTTTGATACAACAGTCAGTGTCGAGTAAAGAGTTCTTAAACGAATGTTTGTCATCTGAAGACCACACAATTAAAGAAGCAGCGGAATGGGCCAAGCATGCCATTACCCGTGCCATTTCTGTTTGAAAGGGCTCTTTCTTTTTTTGCCTTTGACGGTTTAAAAAAAAAGAAAGAAAATTCCTTTTGCCTTTTTTTCTTCTTCTTAGTAAAGTCTGCATGCATCTCTGGGTGGGTTCGAGTCGGGGAAGGGTAGAGCTGCAACAGCCGAGCGTCAGCATCATCATCATCATCATCATCGCAGTTTCATTTGCATCATCATCAGCATTTACTGGGGTCAGTCTGGGAATCGTTGAGTCATGGATGGGGGGAATGATGAGTTTTGGGTAGATAATGAAACTGGAAGGAGTCGCGGGTGAAACTTTACCCCGGGGAAGGAAAAGCCCCCGGAGTAGAAGGAGGAGGAGTCGTTTTCCGGTGGTTTTGGGGACTAAAGTTTTACCGAAAATGGTTCATCAGAACTATCATAATACTACATTCAGCAAAATTTGTTTTTTTTTCTTCTTTATCATCTCTAATATGTTTTCTTCTACATACCCCTTGAGGGAAGGTCTCTGGTTTTTATCAAGTGGGGGGGGGGCATTATTAGAGGACACAATCCCTTGATTTTTTTTTTTCTTTCTTCTTATTATTTTGGTTAGTTGCAGTCTTTGCATCATCATTTTGTCAGTTGTCTTTTGGGGGTTTGTATGTTTGATGAAAAAGCATATTCACATTTTTATTTTTATATAAGAAAAAGTTTCACATGTCTCTCTTTGATGCAGTTTTAGGGGTTTGCATATACTGTACTGTGTTTTGTTTGCAATTATCACAGTTGGTGTTAGTTTTATAGCTATTATGTTATGGTGTCATGTCTTTAGGGTCAAAAGAGGTCAACATCTATGTTATTACAAGGAACTGTATTACTCATTTAGATTCCATATCAGTTTTGATTGGCTCGTACTATAAGGGAAAGGTCGCTTGTTAACAGGAAAAAACGTCCAAAGAGCCAAGTTAAGCAGAAGAACGTCACAACTCAAAAGTTTATGACACCGATTTTGAGTTGATTGTTTGCGTTTTGTATTTGTTATTTTTTTCGAATGATACTTTTTCAAACGGAAAAACAAACGCCAAGTGCAACATACAGCTATACGAACCGATGCATATATATAGGGAGAGACAATTTGAATAATGTTTAGTTTTATCCAAGATATGAACTTGTGTGAATTTAAATTCATATGGGTTAAATGTTTGAAACGTCTCGACATTTCAAGTTGTGGTTTAAATTCTATATCTTGTAGTATTTGCTTATGTGATATGTATAGTATTACTGGTAGAATCCTCTAGCGAGCACTTGTACGTATTTTGTCCCAAAACATTGTTCTGACATCACTCAAACTTTTCACTTGATATTATATTATTGATGATAACTAATGTCAAAGTCTGTTGCTATCTTCAATGTCATTGTTATGACATACTCCCTTCATTGAAAATTTTCTATCGAATGGACCATACACTATCGTCCATTATATATATATATAAGCTAAAACAACATAGAAAATAGCTAACATCCAAGAGGAATAGGACAAGCCACTCTGAGGATAAAAATGGAGTTGAAAATCATTCGTGGTAACTAGAAGTGTGCCATTGTCACAATACTGTCAAGCGCACCCAAAGTTGTACACTCCAAATAAATAAAAACAACAACACATTTATGTGGTCCGCGGCGATTTTCTTCATACTCAATTAATATATATGTATATGAATGAAAATTCTTATTTTTAGATGTGTGTTCGTTTAATTACTTTTGTGTGCAAGCAGTGTATAGAATCGTTAGGTTAACCATTAAAACTATGGGAACTAATTACTGTTAGCGCCAACTCCAGTATACGATTATGTGGTCCGCTTGCGATTTACTATGTACAAACGAAGTATTGCGATTAGACATTTGTAGCCATTGATACATAATGAAAATGTTAAATTTGACGAAAGACAGCTTGTAAATTGTAATAATCATTTAGAAAAGACAACCTAAAACAGTGATAAATGGTTGGTTTATGTTTGTGATTTCATACTCGCCCTCTCAGTCGGATTCCCGACGAACTCTAAACCAAGTTTATCACTAAACCATGATATTATGTACATGTGTTCTGATTTAACGTTGAGATGCAAAGAATGTCCTTGGCAGGGTCTCTTGTGGTTTTTTTATTGGCTTAGTAAGAAGCTATTATAACATGTCAAGCGTTTGTTTATGTGTTCCTTATGGAAATAAAAAAAAAAATTAGTTGGATAAATTAGTAGTGTCTTTTTGTCGTCTAAAATATTTTTTCTTTTTCTTTTGGAATAATTATAATAAGAACAATTATTCAACGTATTCTTTTTATCTGTTCAATCAAGTTTTACGATAATTGAAATTTACTTGCATTATATCCTATTACATCAGACTTTATGATATAGTATCTACATTATATACCAAAAGTTCTGTCTGCACCATACTAAACATTTTTTATAAATGAACTTTGTCTCAAATTACATTATTTCGAAATAGATTCGAAGATCTCTTGTTGAGAAACATTAACTAAGTAAACCATTAGATTAAAGAGGTAAATTATTGTTTAGATCTTGTAACTAAGAGTAGAATTGTGGATATTAATTAGGTCAAACTGAATACATAACATTATGAGACAAGATCTTAAATTTAAAATTAAAATATGATTTTGGGGATAGTGGTCTCTCACTATAATGGGTCACTCAAAAAGATGCACTTCTGTGATACATTTGCAGGCCACTCGCTATGTCTGTCTCAATCTTAGTTGACTTCTTATAAAGTTGTGAAGGTCGAAAATGGAAGGATTAGTTCCACTATTTATCTTTATTTATATCTAATTATTTATTGTTTGGTACCACGGATTTTGAAATCTGCCCTAAACATTTTATGAATTCATAATTACTTTCCTAAATCCACTTTTAATATAGCTTACTTTTCTGCCTAGAAATTGCCTACCATGTTTATGGGAATTTAGTTTATACTAATAAATTTTATATATAATCACTGTGAAATTTACATACCCTGCTACAAACTGTATAATTTATTTAAAATTTTCACTTATAATATTTGATATGCATTACTACTATTGTTACTCATCTTAAAAGTCAGCTCCATCGCCGGTTTTAATAGAACAGTAATTTCTTTAGTCACAGATTGCTAAAGGAACCTGCAAATCCATTATTGCATTAATGGTGTGTTCAAATTTGAGTATTAAAAAGGGTCATTATTGGAAAAAGTATTGTACCCCATGGTATGAGAATTTCACTGTCGTTATGAATCATTAACCGCATAAAACAAACAATAATCACGTACGAGTTTGGTATGATTCCATCTTACTTTTTGATAATGGACCCAATTATCTTAGCAGCAAAATGCAATTTTCAATGAAATTTTGCGTCGATAAGTGAACTTGAATTATGAGAACACGTGGTACACTCCATCGAACCTAAACCTATTACACATTAATACAGCTGTATGGGGAAAAAGTTGTGAAACAAATGGTTTTAAAAGTTAAACCACGTACAGGTAAGAATCGATGAAACCAAATGAAGCTTTTTCTATAGGAAAAACAAAAAGTGTTGGTTCTGACTAAAAATCATTTGTATTCGTCTAGAATAAAGCAGCACTTATATATAAGAGTTAAGAATTAACTGGTTTGATTAGTGACAACCAATTCCAAAGGTAAAAGAATGAAAAAGAGAGATAAAACTTGATTTCTTAGAAACAAAGCGGGGTAAATCATTAGAAAATTTTATTTCTATATATATACGCACAGACTTAAAATAGGAATATATAGAAAATATTAAAATTTCTAGAAATTTAATGAATGATCAAATTGTGACCGTTTTACATCATTATTTCCTTAAAAAAGTGTATACTATATATATCCAAAAATTTTCTGAAAACAAAAAAAATATTTCAAATGCTTATCGATTGATAATATAAATTTATTTTTGTATTTTTGGTATCAGACAATATAATTTTTTCTTTATAAGATCATTGATCAAATTCGTATTATTACTCCGCGTTTTGTTTATATTTGTATTTTGGAAAATATGTATTTGATAAAAGGTGGTAAATATGCATTATTTTTTTAATGGAAATTTATAGGAAGATTCTATGTGATGCTATTATATATAACCAAATTACATTAAAAAGAATTTTATTTGAATATTTTGTTTTCAGATTCTTTTTGAAAAAAGATTTCAATATAACAAGATAGAAACTTACATCTACTGTGAAACAAAGTAGTATTACACGTAAAAAGCCATACTCCTAAAAGCCTAAAATTAAGCAAAAGTTTGGAAATTAAGAGCTTAAGATTAAAAATAAATGGTCCTAGTATATATGTATAGTCAAGAGAACTTTCACTTCTAGTTTATGAACTTATATAGAGGTCACCTTTCTTGCATCAATCAGAACATTTTTTTCATTACGAGTCCGAAGCACATAAATAAGTACCTTATTGAATGGCTTAGCGCACAATTACAAATTACATTGAAAATAATTCGCTGGTTCAAATGGTTCATGAATATTTAAATTTACAGTTAGTATCTTTCGACTGTCTAAATCTTGATTGCAAGATCATGTGCATTGTGTTCTACAGTCACTGATCGAGCAGTTGGCTATATAATTAATGTTCTATGACAATCCTAAACTATAATATTTTTTTTCAGATTGTTCTGCAAATTTTTTGGAAAGTTTAGTGTGTTTTACGTACGTAATCCGTCGACGTCATATATCAATTTTGCCACGAAATATTTTTTTATTATTTATTCGAGTCATTTGTTTTAGATGACATATATATATCGTGATTATTTAAATGTTAAGAAATTTTAATAGATATGATATGATGTTGTAGACAGTAGACGTAAACGAAATTAAATCATACGTATCGAAAATAAAACTAGCCGTGTTGGTTTTAATTAATAACCGGTATAAGTTTTATATAATACCGTACGTACGTCGAGTTCACATACAATTAAACTAAAGATTTATAATGAAGAAATTAATAATTTTGAGCAATGTTCATGCAAAACAAAGTGTGGTTACTGGTTAACACTTTTTTTGTCGACAAGCATAAATAGATAGAGCCATAGAGGTAAGCCTAAAGTGTCCTTTTTTGGGAGACGTAACACAATCAACAGCTGAGTTGACTTTCTTTAGTTTTATTTTTTTCTAGGGTTTGTGGGTTCATTGCATTATCCCAATATCATCTGATTTTATCTCATCATTCTTTTCTTTTTCTTGCTACTATCATCACCATTTTGATGTTAGTCTCGCCACTGTTTTCAACCTTCTTTATTGTTTTACAATAAACAACGTAGATACTTACGTGATATATTCTTATTTTTTGAAAAGCTATGTTGATAGATAGGGGCTGTTATCATAAACAGAAGCAACCATCTTAGTCATGGTCATCATCATCACCATCAAGACCAAACTCTATATGGACCAAAACAGTTTCCACCACATAAACTTGACCGTTTATAAATTGGAAGCCAGCCTTCTCCCCTCTTCTCATATCAAATCCCATTTCTCCTAATTAACTACCTTCTATCTTAAACAAACAAAGAGCAATTAACTATATCATATATATAATACTTATCAGTCATATAATATGCCTCTAAGGATCAAGCTCCTACCTCTCCTCTTCCTCATACTCCTCATTGCTTGCTCTTCATCATTAGGTAAATATATTCCCATTACATCTTCTTACGTTTTTAATCTTTTTCTTTACGTTGTTTATATAAATAAATACTCATCAGCCTTTCAGCTCAATCCATCTAAGTCAGAGATAAGCTTTTGATATTGACATTCCTCTTCTCTAACGCTAAAGTCTACCTTAATACCATTCATTAACATTGTATTGGTGGAACCACACTATCTAATACTATTTCCATTATTTTGTGTGAGTTGCAATAAATCAATATCTTCTAATTAATTATATAGATTACTTGAAAACAAGTATAACCCGCTGATACGATGTTTCCTTTTAGGTATAGTGGAAGGCTCTATCCAGCTCGGAGGCCCAAAGATGCATGCGAGATCAATGCTTTACAAGGTGGTGTATTTTACGTTTATACGTGGAAATATATATTAGGAACTTTGCTTTGTATCCAAATTTCGATAATAACATGGTTTGTAATTATAAAGAGTGAGGAGACGGAAGTGAGCAAGATCATGAGCCACAGGAAGTTGATGTTCCACTCGACCGCAGACTACGACGACGCAGGACCCAACCCTAAGCACGATCCAAGAAGGAGGCCTGGAGGCAAGCCTTGAATCTTTCGACGCACGATTATCTCTCGCTCTCTCGATATATATATTAGCATATATAAGCACATGCACTGGTCTATATATATATATAAACATATATAAATGCATGTAATCCTCCTGTTTTGACATTTTGTTTGAGGATGAGATCAGTGTACAATACCTTTCGGAAATGCGTTCGTGAAAGGAGGAGTAGTTACGAGATATACTAAATTACTAATTAATTATCATCATCTCATTCTATTGACATGTATCCCTTTAAGCCTCTGTGTACTTCGTTATATCGGATATTAAATAAAGAGCGTTATGGCTGTTTTTATTAAAAGAAATAACTCGAGGATGTTATTTGTTTTCTTTGAGAAGATTAAAATGGAACATTTAGTTCCATGAGAAGACCAGTAGAACCAAAATTCACTTTATTGTAATGTTTTAAAAATTCGTACACGCTAGTGTCCGACAAATTTTAGCACCTAGCTACATCAATTAATAAATGAATTTAATATTTTTTTCTATTTTTAAATGATAGATTTTTGTGTATCTTTACACATATTAAATTTTGATTATAAATATACCATTTTATGTAAATAATAATTTTTAATAAATTTAAATCAATAGTAGTTTAATAAAGTTAAATATATTTTTAAAAAATCTAGAATTTATCACTAATATTTAGAAAATAATGCATAGAAATTTTAAAATTTTATCTTTTTGAAAAAAAGTTATATTTTTGAAATAGAATTTTCTTAAACAAAATTTAACTCTTGAAGAAAGCAAATTACTACATTCGGATGAGTTGATTAGTAAGATTTCTTACCAAACTAAAATAATCTGATGGGTAGTAGATAGGCCTAGGCATTTTAACCAAAACTGAAATATCGAACCGAAATCGAACTGAATAAACCGAACCAAAACCGAACCGAATTTTATGATTAACCAAATTGTTACTAAATCTCTATAACCGAAAAAACCGAAAACTGAAAAAACCGAACCAAAACCGAACAGATAACCGAATATCCGTAACAATATCCATATACCTAAAAATATTATTTATATTTATATTTAAAATAACTAGATAATTAAAATCAACCACATATTACTAAAAAAAACCGAATTATCCAATTTTTTAATCCAAAATATGTGAAATTATCCGAATTATCCATTATTATCCGGTTTTTTATCCAAACTATCCGAAAAGTATAAGAAAAACCGGAACCGAAACCGAAAAACCAAACCGAAACCGAACTGAATTTTATGATTAACTGAATGGTTATAAATCTCTATAACCGAAAAACCGAAAACGAAAAAACCGAACCAGAATTTTATAATTAATCGAATGATTACTAAATCTCTATAACCAAAAAAACCAAAAACGGGAAAAACCGAATCGAACCGAAAAACCGAACGTTCAAAACCTAGTGATTGAGATAACAGCGATATGATGTAATCCAAAATTTTGAATCTAATATCAATACTAATTTACATAGTTTATCATTTCAACCTGAAATAAAAAAACTTTTAACAGCTTTATAACTAAAAACTAGCTAGGGTCACTTTCTACGCATTAAGATATGTACTACACTATAAAAAAAAAAATTGTAACTGTACTATGTACTGACGATGTCACAGCTATAACACTAAAATGCAGGAAAAAAAGTAAAAATAAAAAATTGCGCATCCAGGGAATCGAACCCTGGTCAGTACCGTGGGAGGGTACTATGATACCACTACACCAGATGCGCTTCTGTTTGTTAACTTACAGAGATATATTACTAGCGTGTTACATACAAAATTCCTCCGATTTGTTATACGCAAAGTCGCAAACACACATAGGCCTAAACACACATATAAACACTAATCGATATTAACAAATCAATGTAAATTATCAAAGAACAGAGCAAAACCCTTTTTTGCCTGGTTACAGAATTTACAGGAATTGATTATACACTCTCATAACTGTTCCCGAGTCCTATATCCTTCAACCTTTACGCAACTTTGTTCTTATAGTCTTTGTGTCAAATCTCAATTCTTTTACATTTTATAATACACCAAATCAAAATCCATTGTCTCATCTCTATCTGCAACCCAAGACAAGTCTCCCCTCTTCGTTTATCGTCACGTTCCTACATATTTTCTGAAGGTCTATGTACCCAATGATCGTGTCCTCAAAGACCACATCCTCAAGATTTGCCTCATCGAATGTCGAACCTGATAACACCGTGTTCTTGAACACAGCTCCTTTCAGATCTGACTTCCCAAAATTCACCCTGTCGATAACAGCATTCGAGAAATTCACCCCTGCAGCATCAAACACTTAAAGCGTTACCATTTCGGTCCCTAATTGCTATATACATGATTATAATGCTACTTATGGCTGCTGTTACTTACCCTTGAAGCTTGCTCCAACGGCGTAAGCTTTGGACATGACGACTTCAGTCATATCTGCACCATCGAACTTGGCCCCCGACATCAAGGCTGCAGAGAGAGTCTTGCCTTTGAGATTAGATTGGTCGTTCGTGTAGTCGCAGAACCTAAGATCGAGTGGTTTGTCATAAACCCCGTTTGCTTGACCTATCGTGTTACCCACGAATGCTTGTTCACACCGGTTCGGATCGGTCGAAAGCGGAGGAAGTCTCTGAAACCAAACCGTGTTTCAGTTCTTGAAATCTTAAAATACTGTTCGAAAAAGAGAAGAAAACATACAGTCACTGACCTGATTAGCAGCAATCACAGGAGAAGCCATTGTAAGAGTGTAAACAGAAAGAGCGGCGCAAGCGATCAATCCAAGCTCCTTAACCGGAAACAGACTCTTCTTGATTCCTTGACCAGTGTCTCCGGTTTCTCTAGCTGAAGAGCATAATACAAACCACAAGAAAAAAGAACAAAAAAACAAAAAGATCATTTCACATTCAATGCAAGTAGATCTCTGCTAACATCAGAAAAAAACTGATAAACGCTACGGCGGGAGTTACCGGAGCAATGTAGAACAGGTACAAAAGATCTCGGCTCCGTGAAAGCGGAACGGCGGATTCTCCCGGAGAAAGTAGGCGAAGAGAGATTATTCCTGGTGAACTGAACCGGAAGCGAAGCCATGATGAGTGTTCAGATTATTTTATGTGCCTTTTTTCTTTGCCATCAAAGAACTCTGTGGACAACCGTTGAGTTATCATCACATTCGTTATGGATCATGCCTATGACGTGGCATTGCAGATCAGAGACTGTTTAACGATTTAGGCCCGGATTTTTTATTGGGCCAATAACTATCCATTTAATATCGAGAAGCCCATATTAATGGGCTAACTAAAAACAAAGCCCAATAGACCCAAAATGCCGGAAACACCATCTTCACGACCCAGTTCTCTCAATATATAAGTCATTGTTAAAAAAAAAAAAATCGGTCAGCAATTTCAAACCTAACGAAATTTCGTCTCTCTCATTGCGTCGCTGGGATTTAGGTTCGTCAAACGTTTTTGTTACTTTAAACTTTTCTTCAGTCATTATCTTCGATAGAACTTGTGGGATGTATGTACACCTGAGAAGTTGACTATTCTAGGGTTTCGTGCTTTTTTTTTTGTTTGGTTCAATTGGCCGAGACTCGAGAGATTAGGGTTGGTCTCAAGCAACATGTTTGGTTTTCAACTTGTGTAATGCAGAATACTTGTCGTACACTCAAGAACCAGGACATGGTTGGGAAAAGGAAAAAAGCGAAACAAGCCCTTCAGAGGTTGAAGGAAGATAGAATAAGCAAGTTGCCTGATCATCTGATCTGTCACATCCTTTCTCATCTTCCCACAAAGGATGCTGTTTCTACAAGCGCTTTATCCACTACATGGAAAAATCTCTGGCTTTGGTTTCCTGATTTGGAATTAGGCTTCTCCCGCCTCCGAGATATCATGAGGATTTGTGACAGGTTTTTCGATTCAAATAGGGTTTCTTGCATACGCAAAGTCAGTTTAGATGTTTCCAGCAGTGGAAAAGGTGTCAGTAGTTTAGACTCTTGTCTCAAGTCATGGATTGATGCTGCAGTGAAGCGGAAGATCCAACATCTAGATCTAACTGTTTATTGTTCTTATGAGATTCCCACAAGCCTTTACACCTGTGAGACACTGGTGGTCTTGAAACTTGAGCACGTGGCGGCCTTGCCTGATGCAGACTTGGTTTTTCACTTGCCTTGTCTGAAGACTATGCATCTGATGAGATTATATTATCCCAATGAGGCCTCCTTCGAGAAACTCGTCTCATCCTGCCCTGTCTTGGAAAAATTAAAGGTCTGCGTAGCTAGGAGTGATCGAATGCTCTATCGTGTGCACTCTCGCTCACTCAAGAAGCTCGTGTTTAGACGATATGTTGCTTACGATTCTGTTTTGGGAGCTGAGGTTGATGCTCCTCTACTATGCATTTTACGCATCCAAGATTTTTTTTCAGATAGCTTTGTAGTACACAATCTGGAGTCCAATGCGAAGTTAGATATTTCTCTCAACTTTAGTACGATGGATTTTCAAAAAGGAAGGAAATCAGCCAGGAAAAGTCGCTTACGCAGTTTTGTGCCCGGGATCTTGAGGGTCGGAGATATGACGGCAGATGCAGGCACTTTCAAGGTACTGAGAATTATATATTTTACATTTTCTATAATTGAACAGTTTCTTTACAGACAAATGCTTTCTGTTTGGTTTCAGGTCATTCGTGACTATTCCAAATTAGAACCGCTGCCTCAGTTTCGCTTCTTGTCCCGTCTGCATGCTACACTCTCTGTATCCGATTTGAATTGGTTACCAATCTTTCTTGAGAGCTGCCCAAGCTTGAAATCACTTACCTTGGTGATGATCTCCTCAACCCAATCAGGAAGATTCTGTCTATCTTCTCATCTGTTTTTAACCCTCTGTTTTTTTTTTCCCTCAGGCATTTGAGAAATCCAAGGAGATGATTCAATTCAGTTGTCCATCTGTTCCTGAATGTCTGTTATCGTCGCTCGAGTTTTTCGATTTCAAGACTCAAAACTCGGGATATGGTGTAGGAATGGAGCTGGTCAAGTACTTCCTAGAGAATTCAACAATCCTCAAGAAGCTCACTCTACATGTGAGCCATGATGGTTCGAAAGACTATGATGACATCTTCAAGAAGCTCCTCAAAATCCCAAGACGCTCTGCTATGTGTCAAGTCGCCTGCTATCTGATTGGTAAAAGCGTGGAGGAAACATGTGAAGAGGATGATGATTGGTAAAAGCGTAGAGAAAACATGTGAAGAAGATTAACTTTTTGTTTAGTCAGTTCAATGTAGGAAAGCTCTCTTGCCACACAAGAAATGCAGGTTTAGGCTCTTTTGCTCGTTCCTTTGTAGTAGAGATTAAACACTTTTAAGTAGTAGTTTTAATACAAGCTCGTCTAAATGACTGCGTTTAACTACATGCTTTTTAACGTTTTTCAGATTTATCCAAAATTCACTTAAACAATTAATAGTTTAAGATATGATCCATATCACTTAATATTATGAAATCGTGCAAACACAAAGTTGGACAAATTTTTCATTGATTGCTTAGGCCAGCTTTGGTTTTGTCCAACCTTTGCTCGTTACATAAAAAAGGAAGAAACTTGTAAACAAATAAAAACATTACATTTGGGTTCATGTATTGGATACAATACAAGAACCACCCAAATCCCCATGGAACAGAGAGCTCGTCACACCAGTTTTCTGTATAAATCATTCTATGAAACACGTCTTCTTGAAAGATTCCCTAGTGTTACCAGAAACCTCTTTGATCTCACAACTAAGATTCTCCTTGGACTGGCTCTATTACATGTGGAGATAAAATATTAATCATGTAATCAATGTTTGATGCAAAAGACAACGAATATATTTCTATTTTTGATTGGTGAGAAAAATCATTGTTAAATGGTTTTATCCTATCTCGAATTCTCGATTCCCTTCTTCTTGTTTTTATATTGGTGTAGCCTCTAAGTTGTGCAATAATACATTAAAAAAACTTTTGGAATAGTAAAAACAGTAGTAAGACTGTCCAACCAAACTTTAACTATTAAAACAATGCACTGCACATATAATTCAACTATTTCAGTTATGTTTGTGTATATTATAATTTTTATATTCATCAGACCATGCATCTACTACATTAGTTATTTTCAGAACAGATAAAAGTTGAGATCAGGAAAAAAAAAAAATTACTGATTGATAATATTTAATCTAAAAGAGGTTTTGCTGTGTACAAAATTTACAAATCCAAACTCCCGGAGACTCGCTCTGAGGTGGAGGGAGCTAACAATAAAATTAATTTTTCTCTAATCAGACATAAGTGGAAATCAAATACTCAAAGCTACTTAATGAGCTGATAAACTCACCTACACGTTAGAATCAAATTACACCGAATATATCAATGAATCTACACAAGCAAAACCTTTCACTACGTTAAAAAAAACTTTTTCTCATATCAAAATCCCCCCCAAAAAGGATCTTGATCTTCCATGGAGGATCTTTTCTGTGGAAGTAACATCAACATCTTTCTCCTTCAACCACTCCTTTCCATGATCTCTTGCCTCTTCTTTGGACCCCACAATCGCCTGTCAAGAAATTTCAGACAAATCCGTACTCTCTTTTGAGACCATCTCCAACCGCCACTTACTGCCAAAAAAAGAAACATCTGTTCCTTATCATCCCCTGCGTCTACATCACACCCATAGAAAATCTCCCACTGACCCTTTCTTGAAAGATTTTCTACAGGATCATATAATCTGGACGGACTTTCTTCTGAATTCTCTTTCTTGACTATTGAGCAATAGCATAAATCTGAGGAAATGGATCTGGTTTTCTTGGACCCACCATAGCTTTTCAAAACCTGCCAGAGCCATGTGCTTGTGCCTAGCAAGAAAGGAACAATGGCATCTGGTTTTGTTTTTCCAAAGTTAGGGAAAACAAACCGGTTTTTTCTTTTTTCTTTCTTCAAGTTGTAGTCACAGGCAAGCCGTAGTTCTGAAATGTTCTGATCCGTCCGTCCCAACCACCTGTGACAATGACCATACCCCAAGCTAGAGAGCTAGTTGATCTCTGGTATGATGACTTGAGAAACTTGTAGTGAGACGCAGTCATTGCGGACGAAGAAAGAGGGTTTGAGGGTAGGTTTTCCTCTGGCCACGTCGCGCTACCTTTGGGAACTGATCCAGTGACAAACCCTTCGTTGAGAGATAGGCATGGGGGTGAACCAAACGGGAGAGTTGTGTTGTGATCTGAGAATCCACACCATGTTGTTGCGACGGATGCATTGGTGGAGAAACGTTCAAAAGATCTAATCTTTTTGGATTGGGAAGAGGAATCTGATTCTTCACCATTGCTCCATATATATACATTGGAGTCGTCACAAGCTGAAACTATGTGCTTTCCATCAGACGTGAGAGAAGCTGATGTGAGGCTTCTCGTCTTGCAAACGCCTGAAGATTTAAAAAACAGAGATGAGTTTAGTTTAGGATTATGCAAAAGAAAATTGAATTGAAGCTACATAACAGAAGAAGCAACATACCTTTGTATTTTCTGACAACATCGTTCCCTTGAAGAATTCTGACTTTGGAATCGGCGGAAACAACCAAGACTTTGCTCGGGTCTTGTGGTAAAAACTGGAAGAAAAAAAAAACATGCATATCAGTTTTGTTAACATCTCATAATGTCAAGAGAAGTAAACAAAATCATCAAGACCAGGAGAAACAATAAGAGATTAATTAATACCTGAAAACCAGTTATCCGTTTATTTGAAGACTTCTTCTTGTTATGCATATGTATCTGAGAGTCCAGCTCTAAATAATCTCCAGACATGTTAAAGAACCGGCAACTTCCGGTCAGAGAACCGATGATTCCTCCCTGACCATCCGGACGATAACACACTGCGGATATAATGTCTTTGAGATCGGCCCAATCAACAACGTTGCAACCAGAAATGTTCCAGATTCGAACTTTTCCGTCAATTGAACCACTCATGAAGCAATTCTCATTTACGGGGTTGAACTGAACAGAGGTTACTGCAGAAAAAAAGATAACGTCAGATCAATGTAGCAACTGAAAGAAATAAAAAACTGTATTCACCAAAACGAAGAAGAAGCATACCATAACTATTGTGAGGGAAAACTCCACGACAAGCATTGCTACCGACTTTCCATAACCGGACAGTTTTATCCATTGACGCCGAGAGAAGAGACTACACCATGAAATAACAAATTGCCTCAGTTTTTTTAGTTCCAGTAAAGCAATTTAATAAGGAAAATGCAAAAGATTTCGAAAGCTTACATTATCCTTTGACCATGAGATGTCCAAGACTTCACCCGTGTGTCCTTTGAATTCATACAGTGGTTTCTCCGTTATCCGGAAAACTTTAGGAGGGAAGACGACACAAGCTGAATCAGATGTTTTCTTGAAACTTTCTGTCGTCTTGTTTGGTTTCTCCTCATCCAACAGAACCGGTTTCAACTGGGAAAGATCGTTTACCTCAAAGTACATACACGAAGGGTTTACCTCGTTAAGGCAATCCCTTCGTAGTCTAGATCTCTTATCCTCAATGACTTTCCACACGCGCACAACCCCATCTTCACCAGAGCTTGCAAGATACTTCCCATCGCAGCTAAATTTCATCGCCAAGATGGAACCACTGTGTGCTTTAATGTCTTGACTCTGATAAAGAGCTGAAAGCTCCTTGGCCTGCTTCTTACAATGCTTGACCTTTACTCTTGAAAGCACAGCACCATATCCAGAAGAAGCTCTGGTAGAGGATTCGATCTTTGTATCCGCGGAACATCCCATAGACCGCAGCCTCGTTAACCATCCCTTCTTGAAACTCGGGAGCCGACACGTGATATTGCTCTGCTTCTCTGTTTCCTTCACCTGGCAACATCTGGAATCAGAACATGACGCCATCGAAGAGCTTTGCCTTCTCGTTACATCGCATCCACCAACGTTTTTATCAACTCTCAGGGACAGTTCCTCGGAAACTTCTACCGCGCTTGAACCAGAACCAGAGGAAGACACCTGGCTAGAAAAACAGCTGAATCCTCCAGATCCTTGCTCAGCTTCAACACAAATCTCTCGAGCTCCATCAAAACCAGACTCAACATCCGAATTCTCCGACAGAACAAGAACTTCTTCGACTCCCATCCACTCCAAGAACTTCCTCCGTCGCTCCACAACACTTCCGGGCGAATCATTCCAAACATCGAAACCAAAAGCATTTGGATTTGTTGCCATCATCTCTTCACCGTAGGCATCGAAGAATTGCAAATCTTCCTCTTGAGACAAGTAATCCATTATTCCTTGAAGCGTTTCTTCAATCCATGAAACCCAATCCGAAAGAACAATGCTTTTGTTAACTTTTCTCAGAAAAAAGGAATTTCCCCAACTGCCAGTTTTGCTTCCAACCAAGCAACCTACAATGGCTTTTATATATATCAAAATTTAGAAATAATATAATAAAATAAAAAAGAAGTCTACAGAATAAGCAATCACAGAGTTCGAGAAAATGAGTTCGCAAAACAAACCAAAGAGTTAAATAAACATCAATCTCAATCCAAAACCCATTGAATCTAGTCTCTCTCTATCTCTCTCTATCTCTCTCTCTTAGGCATTTCCGCAAACAACTTACGTGGTATGATCAATGTGAAACCAAAAAAACCACCAAAAGAAAAAAAAGAGAGGTTTTTTAAGCACACAGAGAAGCTGAATTAGCAGCAGAAAGTGAAAGATCTCATTTTTAGACTCTAAGAAACAAATCCACAAGAACAGAAAATGCGTCAGCACGAGCACCATCGATCAACGGAAGTAAAAAAATACTTTAGAAAATTAATTAAAAAAATTGCATACGTGGGTTGGTTCGTCTTCACTTGGTTTCTTCGAAATTGGAGCAAACACATCCCGAAGAAGAAGCAGTGGTAGAGAAGATGTCTACACACACATAACCATTCAGAAGACTATGTGAAGTCTCTCTACGGTGAAGAGACCAAACCAGAGAGAATTAAAAAGGAGGAAAAAAAAAAAGTACAATAAGATGAATTATTATTTTAATTGTAAAAAAAAAAAAAGAGGAAGGATCAAAGGTTTTTATTGAAATCTGTGAAGAAAGAGACAATAAGGAAGAAGATGGATTTGTCCGAAGAAGGGAATAGAGAGTTTTCGGTAGAGGCACACGAATCTTTGTGTGACCGTTTGCTATGCCTTATTTAACCTCTCTGTCTTTTATTGAAACTTTTTTTTTAATTATTCGGTAATTAATCCACACGAGCATGTTTAGTACTTAATAATGTGACATTTATTGTTATCATTTTCTTTTTAGATCTTTTTTTATGGTGAGGAGGAGGATTTAATCATTTCAATGTGAGTTAGAAGTAATCATTTAGATATGTGAGTTCATTTCTTTCTTTCCTTTTACAATTCGGAGTTACTATTTATATACACCGTTAGTCCGTAACACATAATGTGATGAAATTATACTTTCTTCTTATCTGTTGGAATTACGTTTATTTAATATATTTTACTATTGTTTTGATGTTTATACTAATGCTTCGAATATACATTTTTTAATTGATATTTCCTTTTAGAGATATCGCTACAACAAGAGTATTAATATAATCGTATACACAACGAAATCTTTTTATGAGATAACGATGACATGTATTGTTCTTTAATTATATTCGTATTAATCTGCATTTCGTAATATTTTCTTTCGTTTTTTTTTATTGGTTATCACTTACTACCGGCAAGGACTATCAATTTGGGGGATACTCACCATCAAAATAGATTCTTAATTACATCCATCAATCTCGTCATCTGATTACTTACTTTCAATCAATGATTATATTCGTTTATGCGTAGAATTTCTCTTTAATTTTGTATTTTAGAAAAAAATAAAAATATTTGTGGTACATGCTTTGTTGGAGCCCACATATCTGCATGATGACTACGCGGCATGTTCCCCATTCGCTTTGCCTTTGATCAGATTCGAACTATAATCCTTTGATCTTAATTATCTGTCACATTAACAACTTACTTCCCAGTTGTCTGATACCTTAATTATTCGTTGTATAATCAATTAGAGTTTTTTTTTTAACTTTTTTTATTTTTATTTTTATTTGGCTCTTAATACTCTGTGTTTGTTAGACAGCACACACGTTATATTTGTTACTCTTTTAGTCATAACTCATAAGCATAAAAGTTTAGACAAATAAATGGTATACCTTCTTTTTGGTTTCACGTTCCCTCAATAATATCAGGTATCAAAGTTGGAGAGATCAGTAATGATAGATATATAGTAAAATAGATATATGAATCATATGATTTGGTTTTATGGAAAATTAAATTCCAACTGGAAAAGAGTTTTGGTCCCGGTTTAGAAATCTTAATTTATAATTAAAATTTAGGACTCCGATCGGTGTAATTATGTTAATCAATCCTGAACGATCATAGTTTTTTTTTCTTCTTTTATGGGGGTTTCAGAATTACTTTTACTCTTGAAATTGTTTGCCATAACAATCCACTGATAAGAAATTATCATAAGTAACTGTTTCTGCCAAAACGGCAAAAACATACATCATTCAATATGGTCCGAATAGAAATAAGTCCGACAAGATTAAAACGAGTCGTACTGTAGATTAACCAAAATATATTGAGTTTCTAAATAATTTTTTTATTTGATAAAATATATAGCTATTACATCATAAACATACTATTGATGACCGTCATGGCTGAGCAAAGTATGTCTTCCTGTTTAAGCAAAAGTAAACAAGTTGAAATTAATAATGCAATAACTAATAATGTAGTGATGAAATACTGCCTTTATAGTTGCAAAGGCAGATTACCTGGATTCATGCAGGCTTGTATTGTAAAGAGAATATCTGTTGTCCCATTTACGTATTTTGTAATTATTTATTTCGACTCTTAATTTTTATTTCATTTTTTGTTACTTATATCGGTTAAACAAAAGATCTTCAAGATTTCTTGATAATAATGATGTTATTATACATGCATCATTATATTATAACAGACACTATTGGCAACTTGGTTTTCTTTTCTCTTCCTACTATTTCATCTTCATCCAAGACTCTTACGGGTATAAGATATATTGAAAGTCTCGGACAAGTACTTGTGTATATTGAATTCACTTTCCTTACTTTTTCGTCGTATTGAATCTCTTAGCTAGGTTTTAACGTCTTTAGAAATTTTAGACAATTAGATATATTTGGAGTCTTCCCTTTGAATTTCAGATCATACATGATCAAGAGGATAATTATGCACTTGAATACTTGGCACGTCATGAGTAATGCATCAAAGAAAAAAATCAAAGAATTAACATATGGAGGAGAAGACATGTTGATTAGTAATCTAACGGATGATCCAACCTATCAAGAATTTAACATTACAATTGAGCTTCGGAGCAGACTTAACCGATCACCATGACATATCAATATACAGATCATCATTGTTCTAGACGGCTCAAAGATTCGCCAAAGCAGACATGATCGCTCATGTTAAGATATATATCACCTTAAATAATCAACATGTTAACCCTTGTTACCAACAAATTAATCCGAATAACAATAATAAATATGTTGTTTTCGTTTATTCAAGACTGGCTCGCGCGGTTTACTTTGAGTTGACCTAGTCCGAAACAAATATGTAAATAAAAATTTAAGATGTTATTAATGGTGGATCTTTTTATTATCAAAGACATTTTTCTTCGGTAAAGTATGCATGTGCATGAAATACCAAACCCGGTTTTCTTTTATGACCAACGAAAATTAACGTTATTATGATTATTGAATTAAATTGATTTGATTGTTACTGTTCATTGACTATCTAGTCTGTAAATAAATATTTAATTTAATTGGTAATTAGTAAAGTTCTTAAAATGGATAATTTTATTTATGAATTTCATCTTTGTCATTGTTCTTGCAATCTTGCATAATTAATTTTTTATTAGTTTGTCTTAATCAATTGTCTTGCACATGATCCATTGCTTTCTCTCATATGCTAATCGTGTATCTTTTTAGCCTCTTAGCCTTCTTTAATTGTCTAGTTTTTTTCCTCATTGTCTTGTAATTTTAACTTCTTATCTAGTTGTTTTCTAAGCTTAATTTGAAACAAAACTAGAAATTAAACTCATCGCTTAAATTAATTGGATATCGTGTACAGTTTACTGAGTTAGTAACTAATCCCTAGTTCTTTGTAAAAACTTGATCCTACATATTTACTACTATGCAATTTAAATTTATCGAATTAACGCGCGAGCTATCACATCCGTTGCCACAGTTCAAATATATCGGTCTAGTGGTTATTAACCAAGGGAAACTGTGAGCTTATCTCCTTGTTACTAAACGAAGAAACATGTTGCCCTAGTGACAGCCATCCAATTTTCATCCAACCATATCTACAATGGAACTCTTTAAACTTATCTCTTTGTAAAATTAAAGAGACTTTTGTGGCCAAGTAAAAAAAGAGTCGTTCGTGTCGTCCAAAGTAACAAAGGAATTGTTATCAACTTGTCAGTAAATACATAGCATCTATAATGTGCTGTTGTGGCTTGCCAGCTAGGTATGCTATCAAGAATCTATTCAATTACAAGGCAGTTAAAAAAAGAGGGAAAAAAAAACTGCAAAAAACAAACTGCAAAAAACAAAGAGTTTAAATTATTGATAAGAAGCGCACGACCACCGATCATATATTATATTATAGGATTTTCTATAGTTAAGATATTATATTTGCATATTGGTATATATCGAGTTAAAGAATCAATTTTTTTTTCCAAATTAAAAGCTACGGTTCATGGAATGGCCACTTCATTGCTTTGGTTGTTGAAACATTGATATTCTTCCTTCATGTTCATCAAACCCATCCAGATTCTCCTAACCTTACCAGCTTCATTATTACCTCATCATAGTTCTGTCTAGACTTAGTTTAACCTTTTTTCCTTTAAAATTTGTTTTCTTTTGTTAAATCTACTAAAATAATTTTAATTAAGATCATGCATGGCTAATGATTTATGTAAATAAAATATAAGGTTATATCATAGAGTGGTTTCATCGAATTTTCCAAATTGTCTTCTATTTCTACGAAAATTCATATATAAATAACTGTTTTCTATTTATGATAACTTGTGATTAAACATAATTAAAGCTGTTTAAAAAAAAATTAAACGCTTTACATTTTGTTATGGTAACACATTAATTAATGAGTAACATTTTAACACATTATTTATCGGATCCAGTGGTCAGGTATTTGAAGTGGCATGTTGATACATCAGATGAACCTCCACTAGTGTTTAAATTGAGATGAAACAAATCATGGTATATAATATAAATAGATATGTGGATATATATGTTCATCACAGCAAAATAAACAGAAGAAAGAGTAATGCTGCGATTAAAGTTGAAGATCTAACGATACTGTATATTCGGAGTTTCGGTCTTTAAAATGTTTCAAACGAAATGAGTCAAGGGGTGATTAACCGTAAATCACTCTGCCGACATATTCAATAAAACTAATAAAATATTAAGGTTATGCTTAATTTTATCGGCACAGCATTAGATTAATGATAGTTTCTTGCAGACTAAAAAAAGAGTATTCTAAATTATATTTTAGAGTAAACAAATACAGATTGATGTAGCGAGGCTTCATCTTTAATTTAATCTTCATTATGTTTATCGGGCTTTTAATTAATATATTGACTCTCTTGAGGTTTTTACTTATTTGATTTCTTTTAATTATACTTATCCTTTTCATTTTAATGAAGTAATAAGGTTAGTTTAATTTGGAGTTTTTGAGGGTTTGATATAAAAATGAGAGAGATAATTTTTATATTCTCGGATAATCTTTGAAATAAATTCGTCAATCAACCAACATTTGACGGTTGTTCAAAATGACTAATTAAACAGTTGTTAAATGAGTTTGGAAAGTGAACTAAACAACCATCAAAGAGTTCTCTAGAATCCACTAAAACCTTTTTACAATCACAGATATATCAGAAATATTGGAATAAAACTCAAGCTTTATATATTGTAAGTTGGTTGCTGTTAGGAAGTTTTAATTTAAAAAGGAAATAGGATTTTTGGAAATAATTTTTTTTGTTAAATTATTTTTCAAATTTTGTGAGAATATTATAAATCGACGAATATTTTATAAATAAACAGAGTTTCATCAACGAAAAAAAAAGAGTTTCATCAGAACGAAAAACTATACAACAAAATAACCTACGAAATTCTAATAGCTACTTTTTCATGACATTTTAAAGTTGTAAATAGTCGACAATAACAATAGAATTTGCATAGAATTTTTTACAGCATATCTATGTTAATGAAACTGAGGGAATACGTTTCAGGAAATTAATTTGTTACCTTTTCGTCATTTTCTGAATGCAGAGTACCACATGTTAGGAATGGAAGTATGGAACCATAAAAATATTGAGAATTCAGGATTAGCAACTTAACAGTGAAGTATTGTACATCCGATATACATTCTACCTTTGTCCTTGGACGATTGTGCAGTTTACATGATCCCATCAAAAATTAAGATCTATAAACGGGAATGCACACAAAAAGTGGTAGCATGCAAACTTCTTCTTTTTGTTTCTACATCAATTAATTTTAGTGGATTTTCTAAAATCAACTCAAACTAATTCAAAAATAACAACTTTCAGATACCGGTATTAAGAATAATTATTTGTTTACTAAACGAATGATCGTTGTTATTTTTAAAAACAATATATATGACATTTTTTTCTTAATCTAAATTCATTAGCCAATTCTATATACTTTTAGTCGCCATACGAACAGAGTATACGTGAATTGTTTACGTAGGCGCATACGTACGTGTTGCGTTGTCTTTTCCCGACGTGGTTAAAAACCTACCGACGTGTTCACTTGCGATACTACTGACTAAAAAGACAGCATCATAGTTTCTCTTGTACGGATTTATTCAACATATTTTGGACCCACTAGTCTATATAACACAATTACAATGGAACGTAGCACCTAGCCGTTCGCGAAAAAAGTTATAAATACGTACGCATTGTATAATACATACGCGTATTTGGGTCATTGACTCATTGGGTGTCGGTGTATGTGATATATAGTCAAAGTTGACTTTGGAGTTTGGGAGATGTAACATGGAAATTCACTAGTTTCTATGTTGATGATAGTTATGCCAATTCAATGATATCTATAGATAGAACTTAGAAGACTAGAAGCTGTTAAACACTAGAGGTCAAAGAGGATAAAGCAACTATTATATGTAGGGATTAGGCCAAAAAAACGAATAATAATAAGAAAAAGAAAAATCGACGACCACGTTGACAAGTATGTGAATTATGTAACTTGGGTCAGCGGTTAGTTTACGGTCTTTTTGATGGAACGTCTCAGAGTTCGAGACACTTCATGTGATTGTGGTTTGTAACGCGCATGTACAATTATGAAAAGAAAAAAAGAAGGTGAAATCGTTACCGCTATATATACGATAATAAAATACTAATTAACGTGATGTATATATCATGTACGTGTGCTTATTTGTTCTTTTCAGGGATGTGTGGATACAGTATATATATCTAACTCATGTAATACGTATATATATGTATGTATATCCCGCTAAAATATGCAGAAAGGATTATGGTTTCTATGCAGTATTTGAAATATAAATCTTAATTACATGTGTATACTTTTGGACATATTAGTAAAATTGGGATGCGATATACTCTTCACACATGTTTAAAGACGGTCATGTTATTATTACCACTTAAATTTGAAATTGAGAGAAATATTATAATTAGATATATAAAAAAAAACATTAGCTTAAATCAAAAATAAAATAACATCAAACCAATTTTCAAAATTATAATAAAGCGAAGTAAAATCCAACGTTACAAGATATTTTCCTGATTCTAAATACGGATATCTATTTTTTATAAACTTTAGTGCCTTATTTTGAATGGAGACAAAAATACAGAAGTGCCTATCATACAAATGGTGACCTCATAAAGGCACGTCAACAGTGTTTTGTGGGTCTGCGACCAATCATATATGTATATAGTTCTTATTCTTGCTAAATTTATTTAGTATTGTAGGTTTGGAAGATATAAATGTAATAGTCTTTTGGAAGGATATCCTATGAAAATAAAATGGCACACAGATAAATATATTTAGTGTTGATTTTTAATCACTTAGGTTTATCAAAATTTCTAGAAGTGCAGAGAAAACCAAAATTTTAATCTATCAGTTTGTAAAATTTGATTTGTAAAAATTGACTTTGTTTCTGTCTGATAATGTTTTCTTTCATTTAACTCGGCTATATTTGTGTGGCCTATCATCTATTGAACCATGTTCAGTTAAAAAAAGCTGAGAAGTTCTTTTTTTGCTATGAAAGCTAAAAGTTTAAACGAGTTGGTTGTTGGAAGTTGAAGAGCATATGTACTCGATGAGTGTCCTTTATTTTCTATTAGATTAAACTTTGTTTTTATTCTAGTAATATTTTTTCTTTTGCTAAAAGGTTTTTCTTTATCTTAGTATTGTTAATTATTTAAAAGACACAGATCCTAGTATTATCTTTTATAAAATTAATTATTTTATTCTAAAATAATGATTTTTGGGAGAATTTTTAACTAGCTGTAGAACAAGTAAGAAAGCAAAATATATTCGATCTAAACAGAAAGTTGAAGATATTGTCAAAAGAGACATTTTTTTTTTCTTTTTCTGCTTTAAACACTTTAAAAAGAGACATTTATTACAATAATTTTTGCTTATTTTAATCACGAACATGATTCTTTGTCAAAACAATTTAAAAATAATTTTTTCTTTTGAAAAATTGTCATTTTTAAATTAGATGGTCATTGGGGAATTTTTTTAATACAGGATTATGTTAAAAATAAAATTTCTAAATAGGTTCATAGTATTTCCTCTTGTTAAGAAACATAAGAATCTGCTCTGACTAGTAAATATCAATATCAATATCCTACATATAAGGCCGTTTCAAGAAAAGAAAAAAAACTAATATTATATATGTATATAGGGTTTGTTCACAGTTCTTGTAACGTTAAACAGAGAATAAGCCACGTAGTCGTAAGATTTGGTCAACGACATCGGATAGACTTCTCCCCTCTTGTGTTTTTGCTCATGTATTCTCATATATATTTGTGCATTATAATGAAATTATCTCATTTGTTTACTGATGTAATGAGATTATTTTAACGGGGGATTTAGTGGCATACTGAATGATGTCATCATACTAAGTTAATACATGCTCGATTTAGGTTGTGAATGGTAACGTCGAAACGCACCCGCACCGCACTTAACAGTAACAAAAATCTCTACATATACTATATATCTATATATTTTTATAACTGTAAAAACCGCAACGCACTTGTACCGCTAGTTCCGCACCGCTCAAAAACCGTTCACCATTCGGATCCTTACTTGATAGGATAATGATGATCCCAAGGACCACTGTTGCTTTGAGTAGATGTATGACAATCTTGTACTTATAATCTTATCATGCACCAAAACCCAGGTCACTTTTCTTTATATATTTCTTTATTCAAAGTCAACATGATCATACTCCTGATGAACAGTGACCGTGTAGGTTGTGTTATCAGAACATAAGTTATCAAATTCCGAAACTCACTAGGTACTATACTTTGACCAGACCCCCTCGAGGTGTTTAGCGCCTCTTAAAAGATTAGCCATAAATATTACACTTGAACTTAATTTGACGTACTTTTTTTTTAATTACAAGATGAGCTTGGATTTAAACTTTAATCCCTTTTTGACATGAAACTAGTTTTTATTGATGTTTTATGGTGAAAAA
Organism: Isatis lusitanica; assembly: GCA_900406415.1. Taxonomy (NCBI): domain Eukaryota; kingdom Viridiplantae; phylum Streptophyta; class Magnoliopsida; order Brassicales; family Brassicaceae; genus Isatis; species Isatis lusitanica. The sequence goes on from OVBB01000046.1 coordinate 46,091, forward strand.
CCATTGGTCCACCACATCTGATACTAATTTGACGTTATTTCTTTTAAATTGTAAATATTGATCTCATCTAATTTAGACTGACAAAATTAATCTGAATACACTCTTAACTTTTAGTTGAGATGAATATAAAGTTATAATTTGAGTTAATAAAAATTAAAAAAACAAAACATGTTTTATGTGTTTCTTGATATTTACCAATACACGACATCAAGATATATATGAGTCTGTATTTTTTAAATTTTTAATAATTATCTATATTATATGTAATAATACATAAATATGATTAGGGAATTAGAAGTACGAATCATTCTTTCTATATAACGTCAAAAACTTTAAATTGTTCAAGTTTAGGGTTTCTTGGGTTATACAATAACCAATCCAAATGAATGATGACTAAATTGATAAACTAGTAAGATTAATTGGTACAAAAATTTCAGTTGACGTTTTCAATTCGAATGGATTGAGCAACCCATCACGGATTGACAGCTTCTGCTACACCATTTCAGTGAGCAACAAAATATTGTAGAGTATAGAATCTGAAGAAAAAGTTTATTGATCAATTAATCCATTGTCTACGATGGTAAGTAGGTTTAGATTGATAATGTTAAGAAGATTCTTGCAATATTGATGTAAATTAGGTTAGAATTCAAGATATTAAGACATTGCGTACTCAATTTCGAAGACAGTCGGATAAGAAGTTTTCTCGCATTGATGGAAGTTAGGTTTAAATTCAAATTGCTAAGACATCACTCAAAATCCAAGACAACTAGACAAATACGTTAGACAGTTGTTGAAATTAAATTGAGAAAAAAGAAAAGGAGAGAAACGCCAGCTAGGGTTTGGTCCATGCATGAGCAGTGAAAATAGTACGTATAGAAGGACCACGGGATGTTATGGACTTGCGACGGTAGGAATTAATTAGGACATACCTCGACTTAAAAACTCAAGACAGATATATTTTGTACTTTGCTCTTTGGAATTTGAGCCTTTCCTTATTTGTCATTGTTCTCCAACCAAGCAACCTGCCTAATTTAAGAATTATTCAAGTTAATTGGTACGACATGATGTAAACGATTTCGTTTTGAACTTTTTACTGCGGTACGAGCTTTTAGACTTGGTTTGATGCTTCGAAATACATTTTCTGTAATGTTCCAGTAAATATTCGAGATTAGAAAAAAGCTTCTCAAAGGCCGCTAACTTATGGGTTTCTTGAGCACGGAAATATAAATATGAGACAAACAATGAAACAACTTCTTTTGGTTTGATAATTGGATTCAGATGAAACAATTCTCTTTGACATTGTTCGTGATTTAGGAACTAGACTCTTAGAAATTCATCGCTATGCTAAGATCTCAGAAGCTGACAATGATACAAATTAAATGGAGAATCCATCGTTGTCTTAGGTCACAAATAGCAGATATGCTTCAGAGAATTCGCTCAGCACCACCCCCGACATCATCAACTGATTCTGATTCTCATTAATTAATGAAAATAAGAAACAATGATTATAAGCACCAATTCTCCACCCAAAAAAACATGGGATCAAATAAGAGACAAGAACCCAATAATGCCGTGGTACAAAGGCTGTCTGGTCCTTTAACCTAGATCGGTTAAGCAATTTCACATAACTATGTTCCTCTATAAGAAAAATGTTTTAAATTAGTAATATAGTTTTAAATGGAACAAATAGAAAGTTGGAGCACTTTCATTTATCTCCAACTTTTAACTGTATTTGTTTACACTTGAAACAACTCAACCATTCAATATATGTATATATATACACCATATATGCACGCAGAGGGACTCATGATCTATTCAATATAATCTTAACTATAGTCTATAGATGATGCACTAGACTTGCCGTCAGTGACAAATAGCCATCAATGATTACTCCCACCTGTAAATCGATAAAATGTATTACTCTTCAAATTGAGTCTAAAATCATTTTAAAATCAGACAACTGGTCGATAGAGAAATTAAATGAGAAAAACAAATGAAATCTGGAGAGGAACATTATGATAAAGAAACATTCTGTACGAGATACACTCTTAAGCCCATCTAATCTCTTGCCTTAAAACATTGTCGAACACAAAAAACCTTTGGTCGTAGATGTAAACAAACATTCTTTATGATCATGTTTTTTTTGGGTGTTTTATAAAGGAATTTTCTCACATATGATTAGAAAAGAAAAAGAGAGAGAGAGAGAAAGAGAGAGAAGAGGTCACATCGCTTATGGGCTGGACATTGGTCCAGCTTAATCAAAACCCAATTGGGGTCTTTATGAACTAACGAGAAAAGGAGTAATTGCAGCCTGCGGAAAGGACCACCACTGTCACCGTGTGGGCACTATCTAGCTGTCCTGAAACAAAAACCTTTCCTTCCTCAATCTGAAGTTCTGAACCATTATCGCAACAACTGTCGTCTTTCTTGCGATCATTTGTGGGTCCCACTTCATAATATGTGGACCAACTTAAAATTTTCACCGTACGAAATTTTCAGAAATAAAGCAAAAAAACAAAAAGAAAAAGTCAATGTTCGTTGTACTTTGGTTGGTTCAATATGGTGAATATGTGCGCCTGTGGAAGCTGGTGATAACATTTGAGAATCTTCTGCATATATCAAAAACGATGAATAAACCTAAACACTAGCCAGTGATATTTTAAGAAATGATTTGAGTCGTAATATCATATACTTTTGGTTTTCAAAATTTTAATTATCGAGACGGATTTCAGACCCTCTAAGAAAATAATCAAAACAGAATGAAACTCAGTTTGAATTTGATTTTATCTCTTTTTTTTAACAAAAATGATAAAGCAAAACGGCCTAAAATTTAGTATCCGACTAGATGCGTTACCCGAATGTCAGGCCCAACTAAAGCCCAAAATAATAAACCATCCTTATTCGGCTGTGCGATTACTGGTTGGTTAGCCATGGCCGACTGATGCCGGACCGGAAAAGGAATACAAATAGTATGAATCAATTTACGAGGTGTTTTCTCTGTGTAAAAACCACTACTACTAGATATTGTTTTGTGTTGTGCTCGGAGATATAACAGAACTTTTGTTTTTGAAGAAGTTGATATTAAGACTACATATGTGATATGTCGTCAGTCAATGTTTCAAACTTACGTAGGTACGTATTTACGACTTCATGTTCAAAAACTAAAGTTTATATGGACGTTGCGTCTTACTAGCTATAGCTATGAAGTTTGTTACAGTAATTATACATAATGAACGTAGTCCTAATATGTTTGCAAGTGTGTAGCCCTTTTGTTAGAAAAAAAATGTTTGCAAGTGTACAATCCATAGATCAATCATAACCACAAAAAATAATAGGGTATCAATTTTTTTTCTTTCGACAAGGTTGCCTATATATATGGCCTAGTTTGCTGAATAACCAAAAAATATATATATTTAAGAAACTAACCAAAAAACCTAGAACCAATGGTCAAGATTTTGCCACATATGGGGATTTTGGTTAGTTTCTTCAATATGTTTATTTTGCGGTTATTCAGCAAATTATCTAAGATACTTTTCCCGAATCCAAGGCCACGGGATTAAAACCTAGGAGTATTATTTTTGTTTAAAATATGTTTTTGGATAATAAGCGATATTAACGTTTTAAGGTTTATCTGTTAGCAAAACTATATCGAATTTTACAGATAAAGATTAACTAGATAGATTCAATAACGAAAAGATCTCTACAGAATCTAAATCCATTTTTCACCTTTAAGCTTATATATAGAAGATTCACCATAACTCCCACAATACTCATCCTTATCAGTCCAAAAAACAGATCACCGATCTCTTTTTCAATGGCCGAGACTGTAGAGCACTCGACCGGTGCCATGGAAATAGAAGACGACGTCGTCGATGCGTTAGACAAGTGCGTGGTGGAGGAGGTTGATATGACCGTTCCAAAAACCGACGATCCAACGTTACCGGTTCTCACGTTTAGAATGTGGGTTTTAGGTCTTGGTGCATGTATCATTCTCTCGTTTGTAAACCAGTTTTTCTGGTACAGACAGATGCCGTTGACTATTTCTGGAATCTCGGCTCAGATCGCGGTCGTGCCGCTCGGTCATCTTATGGCTCGAGTGCTTCCAAACAAGAAGTACTTGGAAGGATCAAGGTGGGAGTTTAACATGAACCCTGGTCCGTTTAATGTCAAGGAACATGTAATGATCACGATTTTCGCTAATTCGGGAGCAGGAACCGTTTATGCCACTCATATACTTAGTGCTATTAAGCTTTATTATAAGAGATCTCTCCCGTTTCTACCGGCTTTTCTCATCATGATCACTACTCAGGTAATGATACTTCTGTGTAGCCTAATTTAAACATGCAATAATTCTTCGATTTTAAGAAGAATTTTTAATATTAAGTTTGGTTAATAATTTTACAAATATGTACTGAATTTGGCTGTTTTAAAATTCGAAAGTCATTATATGTTTCTTTTGTTCTTAGGTTAGATCATGTTTTGATTGTTTTAAAATATATATGCGTTTAAATTTCTCTAAAAATGTAAACTTTTTTTAATAATATATAGTTGATTGCTTTTAAATTTCGACCAAGTATGAATTTATATTCCTATAGTCAGGTCGAATGTTGAATAGATGGGATATATAGAGAAATTTAACTATTTCTAAACTAAGAAACTTGTTACTTCATTAACTTCTTAAGTTATTAAACTCGGTTTTTTTCCAAGTGAAGGATATTGTTGGTTTTGGTTTGAAGTTTGTTCTGATTACTTGTACAACTCTGAGACCATTTAAAAAAAAAAATTCTACTGTTTGATGAATTCTTTTCTTACCTTTTTCACCTATGAAAACACTTTTGTAGTTTCTCGGATTTGGGTGGGCTGGTCTATTCCGTAAGCACCTTGTTGAGCCAGGTGAAATGTGGTGGCCAAGCAATCTAGTTCAAGTGTCTCTATTCAGGTATTACTATTTATAAACATCTATAGAAATCTCGTGTTCATGATTAGTCTTCAACTACTTAATTAATTCACTAATAATCACTGCAGTGCCTTGCACGAGAAGGAAAAGAAGAAAAAGGGAGGCATGACCCGAATCCAATTCTTCCTCATAGTCCTCGTTACTAGCTTCGCATACTACATTCTCCCTGGCTATCTATTCACAATGATAACTTCCATCTCATGGGTCTGTTGGCTTAGCCCGAAATCCATTTTGGTTAACCAACTCGGTTCAGGTGAACAAGGTCTTGGTCTAGGCGCAATTGGTATCGATTGGGCTACAATTGGCTCTTACCTTGGCAGTCCACTCGCTAGCCCGATCTTCGCTACCATCAATATAACCATCGGTTTTGTGGTGGTCATGTATGTCGTCACTCCGGTTTGCTATTGGCTTGATCTCTACCGAGCCAAAACATATCCCATTTTCTCAAGTGGGCTTTTCATGGGCAATGGCTCGTCTTATGATGTTTTGAGCATCATTGATAGCAAGTTCCATCTCGACCGAGCCATCTATGCAAAGACCGGTCCTATCCAAATGAGCACATTCTTTGCGGTTACATATGGTCTTGGGTTTGCCACTTTGTCCGCAACTGTTGTCCATGTTTTACTCTTCAACGGAAGGTAAGTAAACTTGATCAGTCTTTCATAATCAAAATTTTCACTTTTGGTTTTAGTTGACAAGGTACTTTACATAGACCAAAGACCAGTCTTTTGGTAATAGTTTTCTAACTCATCTCCTTATATATTGGATTCTATATAGGGATCTTTGGAAGCAAACAAGAGGAGCTTTCAAGAGGGATAAGAAAATGGATATACACACGAGAATCATGAAGAAAAACTATAGAGAAGTGCCCATGTGGTGGTTTTTGGTGATCCTCTTACTCAACATTGCGCTCATTGTGTTCGTCTCGGTGTACTACAATGCAACCGTGCAGCTCCCTTGGTGGGGAGTGTTGCTAGCTTGTGCCATTGCCATCTTCTTCACTCCTCTGGTCGGTGTTATCGCCGCCACCACTAATCAGGTACCTACTAAAAACCACATAAATAGTTGAGAAACCACAATTAGGGATGTGCGAATTATTCTACTGATTTTTGTTGAAATATAACCAATTTATAGAGAAAAAACTTCGAAAGTTTAATTTGTTACACATTCCTCTGGGAAAAAAATACAAACAAATTACAAAAAAAAATTATAGTTTTTTTTAATCAGTATTCTATTTATCTATGTATTTGATTAACTATTTAGAGGTTGAATTCTTTGTTTTTTATAATTGACAACTTAACATTAATAAGTTTCCTATTGCTTTAGGCACCGGGTCTGAACGTCATCACAGAATATCTAATAGGTTACATCTATCCCGAACGTCCGGTTGCGAACATGTGCTTCAAAGTGTATGGATACATCAGCATGATTCAGGCTCTAACATTCATCCAAGACTTTAAACTCGGTCTCTACATGAAGATTCCTCCTAGAAGCATGTATATGGCACAGGTCACTAATTATTTACTTAATCTTTCATTAGTTATTTGTTACTACTACGCGATATAGTTACTAACACAAGATATTTTCAGGTGCTTGGGACGCTTGTGGCTGTATTAGTCTATACAGGAACAGCTTGGTGGTTAATGGAAGAAATTCCTCATCTATGTGACACATCTTTGCTTCCTCATGATAGTCAATGGACATGTCCAGTGGATCGTGTCTTCTTCGATGCATCCGTTATTTGGGGACTTGTTGGGCCACGTAGAATGTTCGGTGACTTGGGAGAATACTCAGCCATAAACTGGTTCTTCCTCGTAGGCGCAATCACTCCTGCCTTGGTCTGGCTAGCAACCAAAGCGTTTCCAGCTCAAAACTGGATCTCAAAGATACATTTCCCGGTTATTCTAGGAGCAACCGCGATGATGCCACCCGCGATGGCGGTTAACTTCACGAGTTGGTGCATCGTGGCATTTGTTTTTGGACACTTTTTGTTCAAGTATAGGAGAGAGTGGTGGAAAAAGTACAACTATGTTTTGTCGGGCGGTTTGGACGCGGGAACAGCGTTTATGACAATACTTATCTTCCTGGCGCTAGGACGCAATGGAATTGGATTGGCATGGTGGGGAAACGCTGGTGATAGCACAATCTGTAGCCTCGCGTCTTGTCCTACCGCTAAAGGCGTTATTATTGAGGGATGTCCCGTTTTCTGATGTTGTCACAGTTAAGTGAAAGAATCTTTTAATTTGTTGTTTTATTTTTCTCTTTTAGTTAATTTTTTTTCTTTTATCATGACGTTGTGAAGTTAGTTGGTTTATCTCGGATTTTTCATGTACATACCTCTGCAAAAGCTTTTGTATATAAATATCATTTTAAAATGTGCTGAGAGGAACCATACAACTAATTAACATCTAATGAAAGATTAGTACAAAAAACATCTTATGAAAGATTTCTTTATTATGAGTAGAGAAAAAAATTTATGAGTAGAGTAGATGAAATATTTGTTTGTAAAATTAGTTGGTTTTTTCGGATTTTGCATGTACATAACTCCAAAACAGCTTTAATATAGACTATTCTTTTACGATTATGAGATAACCATACTAATGAAGATCCTATGATAACTTTAATAAATATGAGTATGAGTAGATGAAATATTTCTTATCATTTATTAAGATTGTTAGATATTTTTTTGTGAAATTAGTTGGTTTATTTCTGTTTTTTCATGTACAGACCTCTACAAAAGCTTTAATACAGAAGCTTATTTTACAATCTTCTGAGATAACCATAACTAAGATTGTTAAATATTTGTTTGTGTTATGATCAGATTGAAGTTTGTGATCATTGATCAAATCCATCGGTGGATAGGGATAGATTATCCACTTTACGCACAATTGTTGAACTATGACTTTGACTAGGTCAAGTTTGTAGGTAACTTTAAAGAATTAAGCAGAGAATTGCTGAAGTGATTTGTATTAAACTATTGATCGATGAACGAATTACAGACGAATAATCAGAGTTTTAAGCTATACGAGATCAAACTAGGTTTAAAAACTATGAGTTCTAAACTGTAACAACATAATAAAATGAATATGAAACATGGGATAGTGACTTTGACTTACATTGTCAACTTAAACATCAATGTAACAAATACACAAAAGTTTAAAAATTAGAGTTGAAAAAAAAGAAAAAAAAAATTCACAAGTAAATTTCCGTTTCTTTCATTCGGTTTTATTGAGTTTCAAGATGCCAATCATTTTTGTAAACAACATTGATTTTGGTTTCCGTTTGGTCCAGTTCAATTCTTTCGATTACCAAGAATTAAATATTTAAGATTCTCTTACGAATATTTAAGATATAAAAATAAAACTCCCATGTAAATGGAAGATAGGATCGGCACAAAATGTATACAGTCATCTTTGCAGCTTGTTTCATCATTTGGCACAGATAAACCTGACGACTTCAGATTTCTTAACCAAAACGAAACATTTTACTCCAGAAATTCAAAAGAAAGTTTCCTTAATTCTTATTTTACAGTCAATGGTAATCAACAACAAAATAAAGGCCTGATTGGAATGTAACAGTAATTCCGTATAAAACTTCCTTTAATGGAAAATATCACCAAAGATATGATCCCAAAATTAATAGAAACATTAAACTACCTATTATATATATGCACGCAAAAGAAGATAATAAAATTCATTTAGGATCTCGAATCAAACACAATCCGAGGAAAGAAAACTCTTCTGTCTGTGAGTAATACATTTATCTTTATTTGTATCTCCTCTGTGTATATATGATAGTGTTTGTATTTTCATATTTATAAGAGAATTCAAGAACGGTTACATAAACACCACCACACAAACACATAACGTTCCATTTATTTTATTTGACGCATAGCAGAGAGAGAGGCTAAAACACCACAGTCATTTTTCTGGTTCTGAAGACCAATGAGAGACATCTTAGAGATAAGATCGGATCCGGAATCGGAATATGATCTTTACGCCGACGATGAGATAAGTGTAGTTCCACAAGTGGAACTAACGGTGCCTAAAACCGACGATCCAACTTCACCGACGGTTACATTTAGGATGTGGGTCTTGGGGATAACCGCTTGTGTCCTCTTGTCATTTCTCAACCAGTTCTTCTGGTACAGAACCAACCCTTTGACCATCTCCTCTGTTTCGGCTCAGATCGCTGTTGTTCCCATTGGTCATCTCATGGCTAGGATTCTCCCGACGAGGAGATTCTTCGAAGGGACGAGGTGGTCTTTCACGATGAATCCTGGTCCGTTTAGTACCAAAGAACATGTTCTTATAACTGTGTTCGCAAACTCAGGCTCTGGATCTGTTTACGCTAGTCATATTCTTAGTGCTGTTAAGCTTTATTACAAGAGAAGGCTTGACTTCTTGCCTGCTTTGCTCGTTATGATCACAACTCAGGTAATTTTTTTTTTTTTTTCAATTTAATTTCTAGGGTTCGTGAGAAAAAAACTAAGAGGTTTTGTTCTGTTTCTTGGCATGCAAGGTATTGGGATTTGGTTGGGCTGGTCTGTATAGGAAACATTTAGTTGAGCCTGGTGAAATGTGGTGGCCAAGCAACCTCATTCAAGTGTCTCTCTTTAGGTAAAAGATTCTTTCTAATCATTCTATGTTTTATATTTTAAGCATGTGAACTTAAAGAATCTCTGATCTTATCATACACAGAGCGTTGCACGAGAAAGAGAAGAAATCTAAATGGGGAGTTACTCGGAACCAGTTCTTCGTCATTACGCTAATCACCAGCTTCTCATATTATCTTCTTCCCGGTTATCTCTTCACTCTTCTGACAACCGTGTCTTGGTTATGTTGGATTAGCCCTAAATCGATTTTAGTAAACCAGCTCGGTTCAGGGTCAGCTGGACTCGGTATCGGTTCCTTTGGTCTAGACTGGTCAACCATCGCGTCTTACCTCGGAAGCCCACTCGCTAGCCCCTTCTTTGCCACAGCAAATATCGCGGTCGGGTTTTGCCTTCTCATGTACGTAATCACACCACTATGCTACTATCTAGATTTCTTCAACGCCAAAACCTACCCAATCTACTCAGGCAAACTCTTTGAATCCAACGGCCAAGAATACAAAGTCACGAGCATCATCGATGAAAATTTCCGCCTTGACCACAAGGCTTACGCAGAGGCAGGACCAGTCCACATGAGCACTTTCTTTGCTGTCACTTACGGGCTCGGTTTCGCGACCTTGACTGCTAGCATTGTCCATGTCTTGCTTTTCAACGGCAAAGATCTTTGGAGTCAAACCAAAGGAGTTCTCCGGAAAGACAAGAAAATGGATATACATACGAAAATCATGAAAAGGAACTACAAAGAAGTTCCTCTATGGTGGTTCCTTTCGATTTTCGCCGTGAATATTGTAGTTATTGTCTTCATGTGTATTTACTATAAGACACAGATTCAGCTTCCCTGGTGGGGAGCTTTCTTGGCTTGTTTGGTAGCTATCTTCTTCACTCCACTTGTAGGTGTGATCATGGCCACTACTAACCAGGTTAGAAGAGAGAATCTCAAACATTTATAAGATTCGAAAACCGGTTATGATGACTATACCCGGGTATTTGTTTTGTTGTAGGCTCCGGGTTTGAATATCATCACGGAATACATCATTGGGTATGCTTATCCAGAGAGACCTGTTGCTAACATATGCTTCAAGACTTACGGATACATCAGCATGTCCCAATCTTTGACTTTCCTTTCTGATTTGAAGCTTGGAGCTTACATGAAGATCCCACCAAGAACCATGTTTATGGCACAGGTTAGCCATGGATCTGATCTTCTTACTAGTGGTGTCGCATAAATCTCTCAAAAACATAACATTTTGGCAAATGTATTGCTTTTGTTTTGCACAGGTTGTGGGAACTTTAGTAGCAGTCTTTGTTTACGCAGTGACAGCTTGGTGGCTCATGGCCGAAATTCCAAACCTCTGCGACACTTCTCTCCTCCCACCGGGAAGTCAATGGACATGCCCAACCGATCGTGTCTTCTTCGACGCATCAGTAATCTGGGGACTTGTAGGACCAAGAAGAATGTTTGGTGATCTTGGAGAATACGCAAACATAAACTGGTTCTTCCTAGGAGGTGCAATATCTCCAGTATTGGTCTACTTAGCCACTAGAATCTTCCCGGACAAGAAATGGATCTCAAACATTCACATGCCAGTTCTTATCGGAGCCACGGCCATCATGCCACCTGCTACTGCGGTTAACTTCACGAGCTGGATCATTATGGCGTTTGTGTTCGGACACTTCGTGTTCAAGTACAAAAGAGAATGGTGGCAGAGATACAACTATGTTCTGTCTGGAGGAATGGATGCAGGAACTGGTTTTATGTCTGTGCTTTTGTTTCTTACGTTGCAACGTAGTGACATTGCGCTTGATTGGTGGGGGAATTCTGCTGAAAGTTGCCCTGTTGCTAAATGCCCAACTGCTAAAGGTGTGATTGTTCATGGTTGTCCTGTTTTCTAGACAAAAAAAGGTTTGTTAAAAGAGCTGCTTAATTTAGTTTGGTCTTATTTTATATTGTCACAACTGTATTCCTTTTAACACATTTTCCATTAGTACGTTAGTAATATGTTTCATAGAGTTTTTTCTTTTCTTTTTCCTGAGCATTGTTTCTATAAATAAAACTGCTTCTTCAGTGTTGTGCCCTTTAAACATTCTTTTGTGATGATAGGTTGAAAAAAAACAAAAGAGTTACTAGTTTTTTTACATGCACAACAATATAATTATTACTAACATGTAAACCGGTTTGATTTTATTCCACATATATGTTTGCATGTTTCTACAAAATCAAACCGGTTTACATGTTTTTGTAAACACATTTTCCTTGTTCAGTTTAGTGAAAACTATCTGATTTGCTATAAATTTTTTACTTTCCTATCATTCCAAAAGGCGAATGTAAACATCGTCAAACCAGTGAAGACATGAAGCTCATACTATAGATCGATTGATCAACCATGTAAAAACTATAAATGGTTTCTTATAACATATTAAGAACCACCGAATATATTAATAAAAAAACGTTGAAGTTTCTTATTATAAATGTTTTGTTTTTGTATGTTTGTTTACATTGATTTGTGTAGAATCGCTTCTTTTTGTATCCATGCGAGTTTTGGACTGTTGTGTGGATTTCTTCAGTTATAAAACTTGTATCCCTCTAAGTTTCGGTGAACTCCAACCTTGTTTTCCATCAACCCATCAAGTTATAAAAATGGACATATATAATTATTGGAATCACATATATATTTTTATTATTATGATAAAAGAAACCGAAATAGATGGCTACACAATATACGATTCGAAATATATATAAACGCTTTATGACAAGTTTTTCAGAACTATGGAGAAACTGGAGGGTTGTACTTTGGGCACTCCCTCTCACATTCTGAATTATCATGTGAACAAAATTTAATCTTTCCCCTGCAGCAGTAACAATTCCATAAAATGCTACCGCTGCAACGTGTTCGCTTGCATGGTGATATAGGCCAGATTTTTATTTTGCTTCCCTTAAGATCCACCTCCGTGTTTCTACCTACAAAAACAAAATATAACAATTTTAATAATTATGAATAATGTTATATGGTGATGGTTTATTACATGTATATACAACATACATTCATGAAGGCCAGAGAAGGAAACAAGGATGATGCAGAAGATAGCAAAATGTGATGATGACACCATCGTGATTCTTCTCTGCAAAAAATATATTTTTGCTGTTTGATCTGGTAAGAGGTGACTCTATATATATATAAGTAAGTCTGCCTTCCTTAAAATAAGAAATAAGAAAATATTTAATTTATTAGTTTTTCAAAATAAAAACATCTTGAAAATAAATAAAATTGAACGGTCGGGGACAAGCTATACTGATTTGATTTTATCTCTAATTTCTGCATCCTATTTTGGACGGATATTATTCTAATTTTACACTTAAACTGGAATAGAATGTATATAATACTTCTAAATTCAAAATTTCAAATATCAGAAAAAGTTGATGAGGAAATCACATGAAGACAAAATTCTCCTTTTTTTATACTGATTTGATTTTATCTCTAATTTCTGCATTCTATTTTGGATGGATATTATACTAATTTTACACTTAAACTGGAATAGAATGTATATAATACTTCTAAATTCAAATATCAGAAAAAGGTTGATGAGTAAATCACATGAAGACAAAATTCTCCTTTTTTGGTCAAATCAAATGGAGACTATTAATATGGAAAATTATATATCAAAGCTTTCTATGAAAATTTTGAAACTCAAAGCAAATAGAAATATTTAATATCTTTCCAGAAAGGGCTGGTAAGGTTGATTGGATAGCTATTACTTGTTCAACTACAGATCTTTGCATTCTCAATTTGTCTATGTGCAGACGATCTCTATATAGAAAAGTAATTTATATTCTCTTTTCTTTTATTCTCTAAGGATGTATTGACTGAATTTCGAAAGTATTGAACGAGCTTCGTAGCACGGTTGCATACGAACCAACAAAAGGATTTTTCTGATGTCACCAGTGGCCCAAAGTACCACAAAAGGTTCGAGAGAATCAGAGTTTCTAGCATAAGACAAAAACAAGTACATTTATAAGAGGAAACACATGAAAGAAGAGAATAAAATTCCCATGAATCTGAACAAAGCAAACAACATTATGAGCCTTTGAACAAACTACATGATGTTAAATTCATGACTCCCAAGTCCCCAACCAATTTGCATACAGATAAAAAGAGTCTTAAGAAAAAGGCTTTACAAAGTTCTGAAAATTTATCATTTCTCTCTTTTCTTTCTTGTAAACATCAAGATGTCTCCTCTTTGAGCCTGTACAGCGTGATTTCTTGCTGCTTGAAGTAACGGCGATCCTCTTCATCAACAAGCACAAGATTCAGATAATACTTGACGCTGAATTTGTTGTTTATGTTCTTATGCGTTGGTGTCAGATCGTAAGGTGTCAAGAACAGTCTTACAGGTATCGACTCGCCTGCACAATGACTCAGCATTTTACTTGGTTACAAAACTAGCTAAAGGGTAGAGCGAGTTTGCGAACATATGATGAAATGATTACCTCTAACGGGAGCACCATCCATCAGCTCAAATTTAGCTAGAGTTTCTGTCTCGACGTGAGTATTAGCTCCTGCTCCTGTTGATTCTCGCCGTCTGATCTCAAGATCCATATTCTTTATCTTGATTCTCACCAGAAGAAAGTATATTTTCCCAAGGATTACATCTTTCAGGTGATACCTGCACAAAAGAGCATAGTGAATTAGGTGTTGTTTATGATGTTCCTCATCACTCGAGCTTGAAATCATGAACAATGAATTGATCTTACTTGCTTTTATTGTACTCAAACTCGATATGCAGGCAGTCCTCGATTCCAACTTCCATCTGTACAACGGGTAAGGGTCCAAATGAGTTAAGCATATCTAATGCTAATACGAATGTGGGAAGAATTAAAATAAGAGCAGAGGTCATGTAACTTAGGAGGTAAAACAGGCTTGGAATCATTATTCAAAAGCAAGAGAGATAAGGAACCAGGAAACTGAGAATGGAAATGGGAGAGTTTGGACTCACCTTGATGCTATTATTGATTGGAGGTTGTGGTGAATAGTTGCGAACCTGAATCAAATTCATAAAAAGAAAGAAAAAGCTATAAGTTTATCTTGAATACTATGTGTCACTAACAGCAGAAAAATGGAAGAAATATACCACAAAGTCCTGATACTCAACGATGCTCCCAGCATAGCCACGCGTGACTGTTACTTTGAGGACATACCTGAAAATAACAGAGACACAAATTAAATTATGTACTACAATATGCAACATTAGGAACTCTAATATGATATACCTAAGCCGCACATTCACGCCATTGTAGGTCTCATATGGCATCTCAACGGTCGAAAATTCAAAAGGGTATGCCTTTTTCTCATATATTTCTCCAGGTACATCAAGCTCTCGCACTGGTAATCAGAAGTAGGAATAACAAAGACAGTAGGATCCATCAGCTAGTAATAATTAGGAGACTAGTGAACATAATAAGAACCATGTCATAATATAAGTTTAACTCACCCAGTGAAGTGAAGTCGTAGAAGTTTCCTCTGTCAAAGTACATTTCTGTCAAAACAGTATGAATCTCGTCAATAAGCATATAAAGACATAAGTTAGACACAGATAACAAAACCGACATAAATGACAGAAATTGCACACCTATTTGACCAAGAAGCTCAACTTTAACACCATTATGCTCCACTTTCTTCCCTTGATATGGTTCAATACAAACCTAAAACAAAACGAGTTAAAGGAAAAACTACATTGAACCAAATCCAGAAAACCTGAATATAAACCTCTGTAAGACTAGAGATCACAACAAAACCAAGTTACCTTCCCAGCAATAGTTTCTTGACTCTGAAAAAGTGGGTTCATAACAGTTTGTCCATTATCTTTCTTAATCGGAACCTAGCAACAGAGATCAGGTAACACAATAAGACAACCAGTTTCCGAACAAGGGATGCATATATTCTTAGGCCGATAATATAAACACTAGGTGAAGTAAAATACACAAACCTAAAGAGGGACGTGTGTTACCTGTTTACGGTTCTTCCCATCAGTAAACGTGATTGAAATATTACATGCCGGCTTGAAAGCTCCAAGAAGATAATTCTGTGATATTAAAAATAAAAAGTGTTAAACTTCAGTACAAGTTTAGAGAAGCAGACACACCAAGCAAAAGAAGGGAACTTTTGAAGAAAACAAGTTATTACGAGCACTAACCATGATCAGAAGACTCGATCCCGATCACAATAACCTGTTCAGGAGGAGCATAAGAATTCCAACAAAACGGAAACAATATCAGCAGCATTTCCAACTTGAAACACCTAAAGGTTTTGGTTTTTTCAAAGCTAGAGCTTTGTACAATTCGGGCTCATGGCTCAGTTAAGACCAATCGAGAACAGAGATAAGCCCTAATCTCAATTCATGAAAGAAGACCAAAATCACGTTTATTGCTACAGCGATGAGAACAAGACTTGATCGAGAGATCAACTGATATCCACAAAAGCTAGAATCAATTGAACAACTGAAAAGTGATGTACCTTCCGAGGAGTAATTCGATCGTAGAGAACGAGAGACGAGTGGAATCGATCAAATCGAAGATTCTTACAGTTGGGTTCAAGACGATCGACAGAGTCACGGAAAAAAAAAACCTCAAAAGAAAAAAAAAAAGGAGGAAACTTTATCACAAGTTGACTATAAAGGCCCAGTTAGTTATATTATATTGTTACCCACTAAAGCCCAGATGAGAACATTCACATTAAACAATCTGATAAAGCTCCCATTTTTATATTAGAAATGGAACTATGGAAGTGTATGAAACAGAGTGTTTGCCCAAAAAAAAAAGGAAGTATGAAACAGAGTAACACCATTAGGAGCCTTGCTCAAGATTTGAGGGAGGATAATTGGTAAATGATTGTAATAACCACTTATGCATTGCTTGAAGCATAGGAATGTGAAGATCAAGTAGTTATAGTTCCTAAAAACATCCCAAAGAATCACAAACGATGTTTAGTAAAATTCTGTAGTATACTTTTTTGTGTCTATACACACTCCAGTGAAAAAGCTTTCTATCTCGAATCTTCTTCTGAGTCATCACGCTGATTTGGATCCTGAGAATCTGACTGAAGGTTTACATTCCGAGAGACAAAAAGCTTCGAGATGCCATCTATAGCTGCTTGGACCTCGTCTGTATCCCTTGGGCTTCTCCATACTGAAGATTGCGAGCTTAAACCAGCGTACTCGCTTGCAGCAACCTGCGTCTTCTTTGAAGTCGCAAGAACCTTCTCCAAGTCCAGTTGTGTCAATGGCCTAGGCATCTGAAACAATGCAAGCGACTCCAAAAACCATCAATACTCCGAAATCAGGTTAGACGAAAGGAAACATTGAGATTTGTAAGACTTACCGAGATTCGTCTGCCTTTTTTCTCCTCCTCTAGTATTTCTCTGATTGGATAGTAAGCTGCTTTTTTGCAGAGCTCGAAGATGTCTGAACCGGTATAGTCTTCACATAACCGAGCTATATGATCATAGTCAATACCCGGTTCGACCCTCTCTCCTTTCAGTACCACTTCCAAAATCTGAGCTCTCTCCTTACGATCAGGCATACCGATCTCAAAGGCCTGAGGAAACCGCCTCAGTATTGCTTCATCAAGCTCTGAAGGTCTGTTCGTTGCAGCAAGAACCATCACCCTCGCGTTCTCTACAACACAAACATCATACACTTTTGAAAACTGCACTTATGTAACAGTGTTTATAACAGGACAGAGTGAAGACAAAGAACTTTCAACTCACGATCTGTAGTGAATCCATCCCATAAAGCCATAAACTCAGTCTTCATATTCGCCATCGCTTCATTATCTGTCGAACGGCGCTGGCCAAGAAAACTATCCACTTCGTCGATAAAAATAATGGCAGGTTGGAGTTTCTCCGCCAAGCTAAATACAGCAGCCACTAAACAAACAGTAATTAGTTAACAATACCAATAGAACGAAACGCAGCAAGAGAGGGCTTATAAATAATCTACACCTACCAAGCTTCTGTGCATCACCGAACCACTTGCTCATCAGATTCGAAACTTTCACATTGATGAAAACAGCTTCTGATTCTTTCGCAATAGCTTTAGCAAGCATCGTCTTCCCAGTTCCAGGAGGACCATACAACAGAACACCCTTTTGAGGTCCAAGCAACTTTCCATACGCAAAAAGCTCAGGTCTTTTCAGTGGTAGAATCACAAGCTCGTACAACGCTTGCTTGATTGACTCTAACCCTCCAATAGAATCAAACTCCACATCTATGTTTTGTGGGTTTATAACATCACAAGCTATTACATCCTGTTTTTTTTTAACATAAAACAAAAAAAAAACATATAAACAAACAAATGAGCAACATTCCCTCCACATATTGCACAAAGATTGGAAATTTAAATCCCTAAGAAGTTCGATCGCGACATTCCCTCCACATATATGCACAAAGCTTTGAACTTGAAGTCCCTAACAAGTTCAATTGCAACATTTCCTCCACATATTTGCACAAAGCTTAGAACAACCCGAAGAAGTTCAATTGCAACATTCCCTCTACATACTTGCACAAATCTTGGAACTCTAATTCCCTAACAAGTTCAATTGCTACATTTCCTCCACATATAAGCACAAAGCTTGGAGCTTTATATCTCTAACAAGTTCAATTGCTACATTTTCCTCCACATATATGCACAAAGCTTGGAACCTTAAAGCCCTAACGAGTTCAATTGCAACATTTCCTCCACATACATGCACAAAGCATGGAACTTTAAATCCCAAAGAAGGACCCATTACCTCGTATTGATTGGTTTGGATAAGAGGACGACCCAAACGCTTAGCGAGTTCTCTCTTATGCTTGAGGGCCTTTTTAGCAGCGTCACGATTCGGATCAAATTGACTGGCACATACATAGAAAGTCAAGCTACTCAATGCAGCGCCTGCGACTAACAGAATCAATTGCTGTAAGAAACTTGTTTCCCTCTTTATCGAAGATCTCTTCATAACTGTTCTGCAAACACAAACCCTTCTTCGCTCAAAGACGATTTGGTAAATAGAGCGGATAAAAAGAAACCCTTTGTTCTTGAAGGGTGGGCGTTCGTGGGAACTGGAAAGATCGAGGAGAAAAGGCAAAAGAAGAAGAAAACCGAAGCCCGAAGTAACATAACATCGAACACCTCCCGGTGGCATTGTCGTGAATATTAATTATTCGTTTATCGTTAATAATTTATCAGATTGGCCCACCCAGGCCTTTCGTGGCATTTCACTATTGGGTCTGAAATTTCAAGGCCTTCGAAAGCCCAATTCAATTTCGTTTTGAGTGATTGCATTCTTTTTTCTTATAAGTGAAAGTGTGAAAGATCGACACTCACTAATGATCGCCGATATTGACTTGGTGCAAATATTTCTCCATTGGCATCAAATGTATTTTGGCCAGTACAATCAATGTTCCTATATCTTATCCCCAACTTAATAAGTTATTCTTTTGTTAACTAAATAATATTATATAAATACGAAAATTGACCTTAGCATAGCAAAGCATCAAGTTCAAAAATATTAATATATCCAAAATCAAATCTCAAATCTATATTAATATAGGAAATAATCATCACCGTAACACTTATCTCTACAAATACACATTATATAAAATAATAATAGTTTTTGTCTTCTATGGAATAAAATTTTAAAATTAATGTTTCTTAGATATAAACACTTTTTGCCTAATAAAAAAAAATCCTATTCTTTGTATGAAAATTTTGATGACCGCACATCATCAAAGAAAATTGTCAAACAAGCTTAACTCATTGATTGACTCGAATAATTTAATTGTATAATTGAATAACAATAGAACTGCATGAAATTAAAAAAAGAAAGAAAACAATGTAGGCATCTTGAAATCAGTTTTAAACTGAAATTGAATACTAATTTTGGTGAAATTGAGAAGTTACTGGACTGGTACTTAAAATAGTTATTAGAACTGAAATCGTATTTGTCAAGATCCATGAATCGCATCTTACGGATACTCTAAATTGCGATCCACAAACTTAATATTTTGTAAGTAGATTCACTGATTATTTTCTTATAACATTAATCACTTTATTTGTTGGATGATCAATTTCATATGAAAGTATATATTATTTTCTTAACTTTTACTTTATACTCCACTAAACAAGAAGCATGTACGCTTACAAGTTACAACAAACCCTTTTTGCTGTTTAATTTGTAAAATTTTAGTACTTAATTTATTTCAACCTTTTTGATGTGTAGACATCGAATATTGTCTTTCAAACTTACCAACTGGAATAAATATATATCAAACGCCAATGCACGATCAATGATCATCAGAAACTCAGAATGATTCGGTTTTGGGAATCTGTCGCACGTGGCTTTCCGAGAGAGAGGGCGTTAGACGAACGCAGATCTAAATTAAAAGACAACGCGATATCATCGAACAAGTGTGGTGCAGTAGAAAAAGCTTTTGGTCAAAATAATATGCAAAAACTTAACTAAATGTTAGTAGAAAAATATTCTTAAATAGCACACTTTTAGGTTTTTGTGACGAAAATAGCACATCAAAGAGAAAATGTTAATAATAGCACACTTTTATCGTTTTCTATGTATTACACTAATGAGTTTGGGTTTACAAATCATTAATTAGGGTTTAGATTTTGGATTTGGGGTTTAAGATTACAAAATTGAGAAAAAATAAATGATAAATAAATGTATAATAGTATTTTATTCTTTAATAAATGTTATTTTTGTCATTTTTATCCTAATATGTTATTTTCGTCACAAAAACTTTAAATGTGCTATTTTTGAGAATTGCCCTAATTAGTATTCATTATAATATTCAACCGCAATTATTATAATATTCATTTTACGTTTGTTTCATTCGTTTCTGCATTTTATTATTGACTAATCGTAGTATCGTACGTTCACACCAGTTTCAATTATTTTGCACTAGTAAAGCTGCTAATCCCGCGCATGTGCGGGGTATATTCCGTTAGTTATATATTTATTTCATTCGTATTATATATAATTCTAATAAAATTACACAATCCAAATATTTTAATATTTATTTGTCTGTTTATGTGTATTTTAAGAATACATTATTTGTTCTAGACAAACCGGCGAATTAACCATTGATATTCTTTTTACCTTCTTTTGCGTTTTCGCACCCATTAGTTACACGTCATTTTTTGTATTTATTTGTATCAATATATTAATATTAATTTTCTTTGATTTTATTTATCTAATGATATTTTTTTCATTTTTTTAACTCTTCCACATTTTTATGTCAATATAAAATTAACCTCTGAGGATTGCAAGATATAGTTTTTCATTTCTTCATGGCTAGAACTATATCTCATAAAACTTTCTGTTGCGAATTTTACTCATAAAACTATATTTTACATTCAAATATTGAAATTGTTTATGTGACCATAGATGATCTCATGAATTGTCTCTTTTTATATAAAAAACTAATGAATTATCTCTTGACGAAATGTACTTCTCTATTGAAAACCTCGGGATATTATAATTTTTCTTGTATGACATTTTAATTAGTTTAAGATGGATCAATTCTATCTTTTAATTCGGATTAAAGATCATTATTAAATATTACACACTTATTGTATTTTATATATAAAAAAGTTGGTAAATCTAAAATTAAAGTAAACCATGATTTGTAATCGAATAGTTTTT
>OVBB01000046.1:67406-88377 GCA_900406415.1 Isatis lusitanica
AACTAATGAATTATCTCTTGACGAAATGTACTTCTCTATTGAAAACCTCGGGATATTATAATTTTTCTTGTATGACATTTTAGTCAGTTTAAAATGGATCAATTNTGTTATCGGAATGTATTATTGCTCGAATTCTTTATTCACTTCTCTTTTTTTTTTGTTGGACAACTCTTTATTCACTTCTCATCAACTTGTTTAACTAATGTATTTTTGTTAGTGTTAACCCAGGTTTAAGAACTCGCTAGGCGTTAGCCGGACGGTGGGTCTGGGCCTAGCGAGTTACTAAAAAATCGGAGACTACTCAAAGATTAATCGAGAAATTTTTTGAAAACATTTTACTATATCACTCCCTATGTTTCTCAATATAAATTTTTTTGACTAAAAACACACATATTAAGAAAAATAACTTTTGTGCAAAAAACAGCATTTAATATATAAATAAACATAATTTAACCAATCATAAAAACTGTTTTAAAATATAATTGGTTAAACACTCTCCAATAAAGGTAAGAGTTGCATTGAAATGTCAAAAAGTCTTATATTTTAAAACAAATAAAAACCTTCAAAAGATCATACATTGAGAAATAGAGGAATTATTGTTTATATATTTGTTTCGGTAAATATTATCAACGAAATGACATGGTCCAGTGGTTATAGGTGTGTGCTTAATACTCTCTTTATCCAAGTTCGAGTCCACTTGACACCATTTTCTGATTTCATTTTTTTCTTAAACTCAAAATTAAAACGCCACGTGGCATTCAAGGAAGACATAAGAAGGAAAGTAGGTTTCTAATTATATATAAAGATTACATGTTTAATACCATTTGTTCTCCTCTCGTCATTCGATAGCTAAAGCTTTGAAAGTGAAAAGAGCATATGATGTCCAAAAAACAAAAGAGCATATAGTTTTTCTTTTTTCAGTCTTCCACTTTTTCATTTGTCACTTTCCTTTTTGGATTCTAATATCCCATTTGTATGCTTCTTATCCGAAAGCAAAACACGTAGCTGCGGATGGATTACTATCCACTAGAATATCATGAATGTTGACGAGAGGCGACTGTTATGATTGTAGCGTCAATGGAAAGCAACGGAGTGGATAGATCGATGATTTTAGGTAACGCTCGTAGACCTAACAACATAATATCTTACAGCTTTCTTAAGTTCGCAGTGGAATCTCTTGATCAAGAGCTAAAAGCGTTACAATACACCGATATATTATGACACATGTATGGTATGGATACGGGAAAAAAAAACTTTGTTTATATGACGATTCAATTATGAACCCAACAAGTTGAAATAATTTGTTTTTTTTTCAAATTCCTTGCACCTATAAAAAAAAATAGTAGTTAGGACTGGATAGTATGTGGACCTTACTTTCTCACATGATTTACTTTATGGTAATTTCAAACCTCTTATTATAGTGACAATATCAATATATATAGAAAACATAATAAATGAAAAAATAAACAAAAATGAAATGTTCTCTTCTTCATAACTGGCGTGTGAAAAAAAAAAAACGAACGCATAAGAATGACAATAAATGAAATAACTGAAAATGCTATTTTGTACCAAATCCTCTTTGATTGGTGCTTATCGTTTGGCATAAAGTCAGCTATATTACAATATATATTCTCAAAAATTGGGTAGACTGACTAAAAAAGTGTCAATTGATAAAACATGAACTAAAATTGGGTAGGATCATATTTTCAATCATTAGATAGTGATAATTCGAGGTGTAGATGTGAAGATAGGCGTGGTCAAAGTGGGAAGCTTATGATACATAAATACATTGAGTGTATAAATGGTTTAACCAAACCTAGAAAGACTCATATTATAGAGAAGTAGAATGGTTGTTCTTGATTTCTGACACTTACTAGTTAACACATTATGCGGTTAAATCAAACCTCTTCTAAAATATAAATGTTTAAAATATATAATTTACAAATTCACCCCTTCGATGTTGTGAGAATAGTCAGAATGATGATTATTCAAAGTATAGATGCACGGAGAAAAACATTTGGACCTACGTAGGTTCATCAGGCAGTCAAATATTTCAAAAATCGCATTTGGAATTGATTATTCATAAAAAGAAAAAGTTTCAATTTTGTAATTTGTCTACCTAAGAATATAATCAGCAATATTTCACTCATACTATACGGAAATTAAATTAATTTACGTTAATTGTGTATAAGTTGTAAATAATGTGAAATAAGCCATAGTGCCAAACCCTTTCATCGCTCCAATACCAATCGATCAACTTTTAATTAATAGTTTCACCTAAAATTTCATTGATCATCATCACGTGTTGTATTCACCAAACTTCAAATCCCTTTGTCATATAGAGTATAAAATTAACGTTTATTCCCCCAAATTGTACGTTAGATACGTGAATTAATAGAATTTTAAGAGAATTGAAATTGAAAAAGAAAAGTTCGTACAAAAGAGAGTTGTATCATTCTCTTTTTCTTCTCCGTAGTGCCAGGACACGCAATAAAATTCGATCCTATTGCATTCGAGACGTCCGAGACTTAATTAAGTTATTATAGTGGTTTGGAGTACTAATACAGTTCTTGTGTTATAATTCCGGATTAAATCTAATGATTTCCCTTTCCTAATGACACAAAAATGTTAAATATACTTGGAGCTTGCTGCTTGCACACCTTATTTGGACTCACAAATTTATATTGATGGTTGTCGATATCCCTGATATTTTAGAACTAATTTCTCTTAAAACTTAAAAGCTAAACTTAAAAATTTATATTGATGGTTGTTCAACCATGACTATCAACCCCACTCGTTATATAATTTATCATATAACTAGATAAGTATCCTTATATGGATCTAAATCTGTAATGCTAATATATTGTTTAGTTTATTGAAGCATGAATAATAATAATCTAATATATATATGTGAAAAGAAAATTTCTAATACTACTATTTTATAGAACAATTATAATACATTCCCTCATAAGTCATAAATAGCTAGTGGTACTAAACACTGATGAAAGATCACTATTCAAATAATCACTTAAACCTACACCATTTAAAACAATAATAACTTAAATAAACACTTAATTAAGCTGTGCATTAACTACCCAACTCTAGTCAGTTTACGTTAAATACTATCATTTGGACATACTAGCAATTACCATTAGCTAGTTATCCAACTCTATCAACTTATCAAGTATCAACCAGTGCGTTACATTTAAAACGTAACGACGAGCTGTATTAGTTTTAGTCTTTTAACAACGAGGCTGTAAATTTCAATCTAAAACAACTCTTGCTTTTACTTTATTTTTAGAGACGTCCCGATATAGTTCAGTTCTACTTTTATGAATTTGACGTGTTGACGAAAAGAATCAAAAGTCGAACTTATATGTTTATTCAACTTGTCATTTTCTTTTGGGTTTGGTATGTCTGTGTATACAGTTGACATTTACCAGTTTCTTGCTTGACTAGCTTCAATAAAAAGAATAGAATCAAATTTCAATAAAATATAATTCACATCTAACGTTGATTAATGTTTTCATTTATTTTCTTAAATAGGTAATCATGTGTCAACAAAAGAAAAAGATACATTAGTTTTTTTTTTCCTTTTACTTGAAAGAAGAAGAAAAAGATAATTATTCATAAATATTTACATGTGAAAACATGTCATCATCGTGTGTATATATAAAAACACAGCCACATGAACGGGTCATCTCGGTTTACACAAATAAATCCAGCTTTATCAGTCGAATCAATAAAGAATAAAAGCCATCAGAGCTTTTTAGTTTCACATGAATACCACCAGATTCATTGAGTTAAACATGTAAGTATTTTCTAAAAAGGATGATATCATATTTATGATTTTTTAAAGACGTTAGATATTGTAATCTGTTTGCATTTAGTAATTATAAGTTGAAATCTGTAATAATAAGAGGAAATTGTTTTTTGGAGAGAAAGTATATTTTTGGTAAATGATTCAAATCATGATATAAATTCAATTTGAAAAATATATATTTAATACATACTAGTAATTTAATATAAGTTTCTTAAGATAGTATTTAAAATAATATTCATCTAACTAGTTTAGTAAATTTCATCTTTTTTTTTGTCAACTAGTAAATTTCATCTAAAATCCTGTTTTAAAATTTTTGTAAGATTAATGACATTTTCTCTTTTCACACACAACACAACATAATCCAACGGTTGAATAGTCATGCGTTTGAAAATCCTCTTAAGTTTGATTATTAGTATGTGACATTTATTTAGTTTTCTTAATGACATATGTCAAGGTTGTATGGGTTTAATTAATAACTAGCCTTCATAAATTTCTTTCTTTCTTTTTGATGCGTAACTTTTAAAAAGTTTTTAGTCCCTTAATGATTATTGTACTACATCAACCCCAAAAATCTTTTAATTTCTCTCTTGTGTAGTACTGATGTCAACGTGCGGTACATAAGAACCCAAGGCAATGGCCATTTATTTAATCTTCTTCATTCTGAGCTTTCTTTCTTCACCTCTGCTTCTATATAACTTTGAGTATACACCAAATTCCATTTTTGGCTATTAATTCTTTGGTCTTCATTTTTGTGTAAGCATTTAATGTTTTGGTCTTAGTTTCTCTTTTATCACTTTGGGAAATGGGAGTGTGGTATTCGTGTGTGTACCTGTTTCATCAACAAGTTCCGTTTTTCTTTCTTTTTCCATTCTCGTGTCTTCCCCAAGACAACACAAATCCAGTTTCTTCGTGTTTTACAGATTTTGAGCTTTCTTGATTCCGGAAGCAAACTAAAAAAACTGGCTTGATTGAAAAAACTTATCTTGTTACTGTTGTAGATTAATGGCAGATTCCTGAGTATAATCCAAAGTCATCGACTTTTTCTGTTTTAAATTGGATCTCAGAGCAAAAGAGATCATTTGCGTCATAAAGATTTGATTCTATAGTTTAGCTTTACAGATTATGCAGTAGGATTAAAATAATCTCTAGCTTTACTTTTTCTTGTGTGGCTATACTAAGTAACTGTTCCTGCTTCAGATGATTTGGGCGTGGAAAGCAAGAACTAATTAAAATATCCAGAATCGGATTGATCCAAAAAGAGGTACACTTTTTAATATATATACATATACATTTCCCTGAAATGAGTAGGGTTTTTTTAATTGATATTAAGGAATCTGTCTTTTGGGTTTTTATAGAGTTTTGCAACAAAAAAGAGAAAAACAAGAAGAAACTCTGTTTTTTTTCTTTCCTGGAAAAAAACAGAACAACAACATGAGGAGCTCCTTGATGGTGGAGAGAGATGCAAGAAATGAGACGGAGAGAGAAGAAAGAGATGACTTGGAAGAGACGCAAAACGAACCAGATGATTTCAATTCAATTCCTCCATGGAGGAGTCAGATCACTTGCAGAGGAATCGTTGCGAGCTTGATCATTGGTATTATCTACAGTGTCATCGTGATGAAGCTAAACCTAACCACAGGTTTGGTCCCGAACCTTAACGTCTCTGCGGCACTTTTAGCCTTTGTGTTCCTTAGAAGCTGGACGAAGCTACTTACGAAAGCCGGGATTGTGACCAAACCGTTCACTAAACAAGAGAACACTGTGGTCCAAACATGTGCTGTCGCTTGTTACAGCATTGCAGTTGGAGGTAAGTTTTGGTGAATTTTGGACAATTCGTTTGATGATGTTTTGATCAGTTTTTTTTCTTGTCTGGTTTGGATCATTTTCTTGTGTTTGTGTGATTTGCAGGTGGGTTTGGTTCGTACCTTCTTGGTTTGAGCACAAGGACTTATGAACAGTCAGGAACTCACACTGACGGGAACAGTCCGGGAAGCACGAAAGAGCCAGGGATCGGTTGGATGACCGCTTTCTTGTTCTTTACTTGCTTTGTTGGTCTATTAGCATTGGTTCCTCTAAGAAAGGTAGATACTTTAAACTCACTATTTCACTGAACTGTATAGCTTGAAATGTTGTGGTATGCCACAATTTAATGTATTATGGGACGGGCCAAGCTCGCCATACCCAGTTTAGGATTGGACTACAAACATTGGTCTGTCACAACATTTCTACTTGTGGTTGCTAAGTTTCATTATGCTTTTGTTTTGTTAACCAGATCATGATCATTGACTACAAGCTGACATATCCAAGTGGAACAGCTACGGCGGTTTTGATCAACGGTTTCCACACTTCTAAAGGCAATAAAATGGCCAAGTAGGAACCTGGTTTTGTTCGTATTATCTTGCTCTTTCTCGCCGGTGCTTCACAAGTGTCTCATCTTAAACAAAACTATTTGTTTGCTCTGTTTCTATGCAGGAAACAAGTGTTTGGTTTTGTGAAGTATTTCTCGTTTAGCTTTGTATGGGCTTTCTTTCAATGGTTCTTCACTGGAACCAGTGGTACAGACTGCGGATTCATACAGTTTCCAACTTTTGGATTAGAAGCTTGGAAGAACTCGTGAGTTTCTATTCCTAGTTCCTTGCACCGTAACATATGATCAAAACAGAATCTTGATGATCTTGAAAAAAAAAACTGCTTCACAGATTCTACTTCGACTTTAGCATGACG
Source organism: Isatis lusitanica (assembly GCA_900406415.1). Taxonomy (NCBI): domain Eukaryota; kingdom Viridiplantae; phylum Streptophyta; class Magnoliopsida; order Brassicales; family Brassicaceae; genus Isatis; species Isatis lusitanica. Next base: position 73,954 of record OVBB01000046.1, read on the forward strand.
TACATTGGAGCAGGGATGATCTGTTCCCACATTGTCAACTTATCTTTGCTTTTCGGCGCGGTTCTGTCTTGGGGAATCATGTGGCCTCTCATTAAAGGTCTTAGCGGAGATTGGTACCCATCTACTCTGCCTAAGAGCAGCATGAAGAGTCTCAATGGTTACAAGGTGTTTATATCTATCTCACTGATCCTCGGTGACGGGCTTTACCACTTCATCAAGATTCTTATGTTCACAGCAAGAAACATATACGCCAAGTTAAAGAATCATCACTCTTTGAAATCTAGTAAGTGTATATTAAACTCGTTACCGTACTTTAATGAATGTTTTCGTATCTGATTAGAGATATTATCGCAGATTCTGGGAAAGATAAACAATCTATTGCAGATCTTAAAAGAGATGAGATCTTTGTAAGAGACAGCATTCCTCTGTGGGTTGCAGCAGTTGGATACGCAGCTTTCTCCGTTGTCTCGATCATCGCGATCCCTCTCATGTTCCCGGAGCTCAAATGGTACTTCATTGTCGTAGCTTACATGTTAGCTCCATCGCTAGGTTTCAGTAACGCATATGGAGCTGGGCTCACAGACATGAACATGGCTTATAACTACGGTAAAGTCGCTCTCTTTGTCTTGGCCGCTATGGCCGGGAAACAAAACGGTGTAGTTGCGGGGCTTGTCGGATGCGGGTTGATAAAATCGATCGTCTCGATTTCTTCTGACCTAATGCACGATTTCAAGACCGGACATTTGACTCTGACTTCGCCGAGGTCGATGCTTGTGAGCCAAGCAATCGGGACGGGGATCGGTTGCGTTGTGGCTCCTCTCACTTTCTTTCTGTTCTACAAAGCCTTCGACGTCGGAAACCCTGACGGAGAGTATAAAGCTCCTTACGCTTTGATATACAGAAACATGGCGATTCTTGGAGTTGAAGGTTTCTCTGCTTTGCCTCAGCATTGTCTGCAGCTCTGCTATGGATTTTTCGCGTTCGCGGTGGCGGCGAATCTCGTCAGGGATATGTCGCCGGAGAAGATCGGGAAGTGGGTGCCACTGCCGATGGCTATGGCGGTTCCGTTTCTTGTCGGAGGGTACTTTGCTATTGATATGTGTGTTGGGAGTTTGATAGTGTTCGTGTGGAATATGAGGGATCGGGTTAAAGCCGGTTTAATGGTACCGGCGGTTGCTTCCGGTTTGATATGTGGAGATGGTCTTTGGATATTGCCGTCGTCGATTCTTGCTTTGGCCGGAGTGAAACCTCCGATCTGTATGGGCTTCATGCCGAGTAAATAGTTTAAGTCTAAAGAAAAATATAGAGGCTTCATGAGTTTTACTGCTTTATATAGCGTTAAAATAGCTAAAGAAATGTTTAGGAATTGAGGAGATAAAGACAGTTTGAGAGGTTATATAATATATAGTGAATCGTAACTGTATATTTAATAAAAGACGTCTTAAATAAATTGCTCACATTTGCAAATTCCAACAACAACACACACACAAAAAAGTCACAGATTTGCAGTGTGCTAACAAAAAAAAATTTACAATAGGTTTTCATTATTTTCCGCTTAAGTCCCCCACAAAAAACTCAGTATTTCATAATAATATTAAATTGGATCGAAACGTATCAAACGAATATTTCCAAAATAGTGAAAAAGTAAAGGTTGCATGATTATGCATGTTGACAAACTATTCTAAGATTGGAGATTTCTTTCCCTTTTTCTCCCCAAATTCGCTGAAATTTTATTTCTTTTTTCTTGTTTTGTCGTAAGAAAATTGGAAACAGCACACTGAAACCACACGTCACATTACTATCGGGGATGATTTCTTTGGCACGGCGTGGACCATAAATAAGATCTCAGTATCTCACCACATAAAGAAACAAAACTCCATCTTGATTTGCTCAAAAGCCCAATTCGATTATTTTCCAAAGTCATAGCGCAACTTGACCAAAACTACCCCTGGTCATACAATCCACAAGCCAAAAACATCAAGGGTATTTTAGTCTTTTCAGAATCTTAATAGGAAGTTGTTGAACACAATTAAGTAGGTGAGGAACCTCAATTTCTTCCGTCTTTTGCTGATTAAAAGAGAGCTTCGGAGCTATCGAAAATTCTGAATCTGAAAAGCTGAAAGATTCGTAAATCCGTAAGCAAACTGTTACGATCGTCATCATCCTCGTCGTTCTGATATTTTCAGCTTTGAATCTGTTCGTGTTTGCTTTTGTATCTAATCGTAGATTTGGTTTGCTCTGCTGTGTTCTTGTTCGCAGTATAAGGAGAGATGGCTTCAGAGAAGAAAGTTCTAGCTTTCGAGGAAGTTTCACAGCACAACAAAACCAAGGATTGTTGGCTTATTATCTCCGGCAAGGTTAGTTTAGATCTCGTGTCTTTGTCTGAGAAATCTTCTGTCTAGATGGGAGTAGACAAACACACTTCTCTCTACGCTACTGATTTGTGTTAAAAAGTTTCGATTTTTCTCAAGTTGAAGAGAGTTAGATGAATCAAAAGATTTAATATTTTACATTTAATGGATTGATTTTTAGATTATGATTGACACTGTCTACTGCTGATTAGTTAGTCATTGATTTGTACTTTTGATTATGGTCCGTGATTGTTGTGTTCTTGAAGCTGATGTAGTAGTAGTGTATATTAATGATTGATGTTTGGTTCTTGTACTTTTGAGTCTAGGTGTATGATGTGACCCCATTCATGGATGATCATCCTGGAGGCGATGAAGTCTTGTTGTCCTCAACAGGTTTTGACAAAAAAAAAACAATCTTAATGATATTATAACATTGGTTTCTCTCTGATCTATTCGATAATCGATGTGGTATTTGTTGCAGGGAAAGATGCTACGAATGATTTTGAAGACGTTGGTCACAGTGACACCGCAAGGGACATGATGGAGAAGTACTACATTGGTGAGATCGATTCGTCTAGTGTTCCAGCAACAAGGACATATGTTGCACCGTCGCAACCGGCTTACAACCAAGACAAGACACCAGAGTTCATCATCAAGATTCTGCAGTTCCTTGTTCCAATCTTGATCTTGGGTCTTGCTCTCGTTGTCCGTCAATATACCAAGAAAGAGTAGAAAGCAGAGGCTTCGCTTTTGCATTAACTCTTTCTGAATCTCTTTGTATTTGCAAACATACCGTTACTGTTGTTTGGTCTTAGACTGCATCTATCTCCTTAAACTGATTCTTGTTGAAACTATTACGAACCAATAATCAATGTGTTGCTTGTCTCGTCGTGGTCGTATCATCTGGTTTCTTTTTTTGTGTTGGTTGAGATGTTTTAAAACTTTGAGGATCAAAATAAAAGTGCTTCTTTTGCCAAATTGAAGTTGCGTAGAAGCTTCATTTCAATTTTTTTTTTTCAGATACTCTAAATGTAGAAATAAGAAACTGAATTTCGACAATTGAAACTTATATGGTCCATACAATTGTGGAGTGGAAAAAAGACTGTAGTTTATAAGACTCATCCCTTACATTTTTTTTTCTTCAACAGGATAATGTCTTGTTCTTTTCATTAGTACTACAATAAACGTGATAGATAGAGATAGTATCGTGTTGTCTGTGTGATGACGAAAACAGAAAGGCAGAGAGACAAGTAAAACGGTAAGAACCAAACCGTGATAACCTTGACAAAACGCAGCCAGACGAGTGCAAGGGCTTTAGTGTAGTAGAGAACACTTCATTTCTGGCTTTCACTTCATCAAATGCTGAGAGACTGATGAGAAAGAGTTTCGATCTTGTCATGTAGTGTCACGACAAGGTGATGCGCATCATCTAGAAGCTTCCAGACATCAAGCTGACCAGCCATACTATTACACTCTTCCACAATCTCATCCATGCTACTGTACTTCTGTATGATCAGTTTCCTACGTAGTACTAACGCCGCGATCGCGTAGAGCAACAGGTCATCCGTCGGCGGCGCTTGCTGCCGGATTCTGCTCCACGGCGACTTCCCAACTCCAGCTCTAATGGCGGCTTGGTCTGCCCACATCACTTCCCAAAGACAAAGCGTCTGTTCGAAACTCAACTCCCTCCTAAACATCACGAGGACCATCCTGTAAACGAAACTACAATCCTCAGCTTGGAGATTCTCCAAGTGTTTGTAAAGCTGAGAGTCTTTAGATTTGATGATCTTCGACACAATGCCAAGCTGTCTCTGGATCCCTGCTTCGTCCAGCCTGAAGTTATGCCGTGCTTTCTTCATGAAACCAACAAAGCACCAGAAAGCCTCGTGGTCCTCTGAGATCACAGCGAGGATGGGTGATAACAGATCGCTCATTCCTTGGCAGTAGCCTATCTCAGGGTCGTAGAGAGCATAAGCTTCAAGAATCGCAACGAGACGTGCAGCGTGGTAAAGCCTGCAGCTTTCTAAGTTATCATAGTCTTTTAAACCCACAGACTCAGCTAAACCACGAGCTTTGCTTTCTGTGATTGCAGTAGAAGATGAAGAGTATGTTGCCCAGTCGGAATCCGCACGTAGAGCATCAAGACGAATGATACGTTGCCACGTAGAGAAATCTTCGTGTACAGCAGCTTCTACTTGGATCTCAGCAGAAACTACATGAGGAGAACTGTTCTCTTCAGAGTTGTTGCTATTATTATTGCTTACTTCCTCCAGTTTCTTTTCATCGCTGTATACAAAAGACGGAAGAAGCTGAACATCGTCGTTGTCTTCACAAGAATCTGTATCAGAAGAATCAGTGTTCACAGCAGAGACAACATCTTGATTCGTCATTTGTCCGGTAGTCTTATAATCATCCACGAATCGAACACATTGATCGTTTGCCTCCTCAGAAGGAAGTTCCTCCTCAAGATTATCGGTACTTCCATTGCCGCGCTTGAGAAGCATCTTGCACCGTCTCTGTAGTTTCTCATACTCCTTCCTATATTCATAGACCCCCAACAATGAATATCTTTGTTTACATATATAGATAAATATATAAAAGTAAGTCAAATCTTTTCTAACCTTTTTTGAGTTTTAACAGCTTCCCTTTCTTCACTAGTACTGTTCAAATCATAGCTGCCATACGTATAAGATAAGAGAAACAAGTTGAGAATCTCAACAAGAGTGAAAAAAAGCAAGAAGACACAAAGACGAACAATAACCAAAAAAAAAGACTCACACTCCGAGCAAGAACAGCCACACTTCTGCGCGTATACTTGGATCAACACCCTACAGAACACAACAAAGCCATATAAGAACTATAAAGAGACCAAGTAAGTATATAGTTGCTTGTTCGAAAACAATACTCACTCTGCTTCTAACTCTCTTGAGAAATCCAACTCCACCGTCACGGAGTTTGCCTTCCGGTGTAAATAAACTCCTCCACTGATGCGGCGTCAAGGCCCATTTTCTTTTCCGGCGAGACCACGGCGACTTCCGCCGGCTTCTACAGAAGGAAAGGAAAATCAAGTCAAGTGTCAAAATTTGAAGATCCCACAAGCTAAAAAGCCACCGACATTGGTTGCTAAAACCAATCTAACAGCTAAGGAAAGAAACAATCCGAACAAATTAAGAAACTTTTTGATCGGAGAGATTTATAATAGTTTCCGAGCTTTGAACATTTCAATCCGACAGCTCTGTTATTGGATCAGTAGAGAAGAAGAGAATCTTAAGATCCCGTCTACATATTTCAAATCTGAACAGCTCAAATTAGGTCTTGTGACACTCACCGATCGGAAGAAGTCACTGAAGATGGAGACGATACATTAGCCACAAAGAGAACCGATCGGAGATGGATCCACGAGGAAGAAGAAGACGAGGACGAAGAAGAGGAAGATGAAGAAGAAGAAAAAGAATTAGATGAAGGAGGTGAAGTAGAAGTAGAAGAAGAAGAGGAAGATGGAAGCGAAGTGGAAGAAGGTAACGGAGAAGAAGAGTTTCCCGACGAAGTTGAAGTGTGGCTTCGCCGTAACGCCTTCATTTGATTCTATCCCCAAACTTCAAATCTAAATCCCAAAAAAAAAAAGAGAAATCAAATAAATAAACTCGAAAAGTCTCCGTCTTGCATCAGAGATCTACGAGGTTTTCACTGGAAGCAACGCCATTCTTCAGTATAAAGTATCGGCGACGGCGACTCACCGTCGGAACTCCGCCGGTGATTATAGGAGAGAAGGATTCCGCCGTCTGAGAAACGGCAGTGGGAATCCGGCATGAGAGTTTAAGAGAATGACGGATTTGCCACGAACGATCTTTGTCTAATCAACTGTGACCTCAAGCGTCTTCTTCAGCACGCCGAAACTGAAAAAAAAAAATGATGAAGAAGAAGAAAGAAGGAAGAAGGAAAAAAAGCTAAAGCATCCAACAACTGAAGCCCCTCTTAACCACTTTGCTCTTTCTTTTTCAGCTCTTGTCTTTTTTATTTTTCTTTAAAATACTTTAGGCGCGTGTACTAGCGCGTTTGCTTTTAATCACACGCGCGCTTTAAATCTGCACGCGATATGGTAGGTGAATTTTTGAGTGATGTAACGGCGTCGTATTCGTTATAGTCGTCGTTCGTGGATTTTTACGCGATAAGCAAGTATCAAAATCGGGAGCGACCAAAGAAAAGGAGACACGTGTCGACGAAAGCTTTAAAAGTCAAAAGCTATAGATTTTCATTGCGTCTCAAACTTTACCGCGGTTTTTAAGGAACATAATCATGATTAATTTTGCTGAGCTTCAGATAAAAATTTATCTCTGCTAAAAAAACAAATCTAATCATAGATTGTTGACCTAATGGACCTACGTCTACTCAATGGCAATCTAAGGATTTAGCACCATGGCCATGAATATAAGTGTATGGTGGTGTATATATACAAAATACTCTTTTTCAGAATAGTTTTTGTTTGGTAGGATATTGAACATATGTCACAACTATATATAGCAACTAGCAAAGAAAACGCTTCCTTCATATAAACATATAGTCAAAATTTTAACTAAGTTAGGACAGATTTCCGATCTGATGGTATAGATAAAAGAACAACAAAAGTTCATCCGACATCTCTTCATTAATAATGTAAATGGTGATTATAGCAATTTATTATATTCGCTATATGCATTTAATCTTTTCGTTTATTCTGTATGATTTTTGTTTATTCTTTTTTTTTTTTTTGTTTATGTTATTGCTCAAGTATATGACTCATATCCTACGGACAATTTTTTCATGTAAAACAAAAGTTAACCTAAGATAACGATCATGAGCTGGGTTAAAACTTGGTTTAATGCATGGCAATGTTTTTTTTTTTATCAAAGACACTGAAATGTTTTAGAATAGTCCAATATCAAATTTAGCTAAAAAGATTCTCAAATAAATCATTCGATTAGAGGAAAAAGGATTCCTTCAATATATTCTCATATTTACATGGATCAAGTTAAAACCGATTAATAAACATAATCATGGACCGAGTCAAATCAAACCTTGATCCAAGTTAAACTAAAACTGCATAAACTACTTCTTTCAGCACAGTTGTGTATAAACAAAGACTAAAAAGAATTGATTAATATGATGTTTATTGTGTATTTTGTTGTGACTTATGAGTCGTTAAAGTGTAACGGAATAAAGAGAAAATAACTATGCTTTTGTTTTTTGACTGACATAAAGCTGAAAATATAGTATTAAATTTATGCAGCCGCATATGTTATCAAACAAATATGGAATATAGATGGTATTAAATTACAAAGCATATGGAATAGAATTATTCTAATAATGTAATAATGTACTAGTAGTATGTTATTTAAATAAACTTATAAAATTACACTTGCATGTTCTTGGAACTATAATTGTTCTTAAATGATATTCCGATTTACAAAGAAGAGAAGCTAATGAGATTTGAATGAGGAGATTAAAAGTTCGTTGGATAGAGAAGACTACAAGACTAGTAGCCAAGTTGTAGGTATAAAATAACATTATTAATTTATAGGGACATACACTTTGGTTGCTTGAAAGATAAGTTTATGTCCCATGTAAATACAGAAAACGCAATGATAAGTTTGGTCACTACGGATAGAGAGATCCAAAGAGCAGAAAACACAACAGTCGATAACTTTGTTTATGTTTCCCTCAAACCAATACCGATCATATCTATCCACGTAAATATGAATATTATATGTTTGAATCGTTGCATTGCAAAAACCACTAAAGAAGAAGACAAAATGTTTCTCTGTCCGATACAAACCGTTTTTGTGAAGAAAGACATCACTGGTCTGTTGTCCATTTCAAACCTAAAATTGTGTAGTTTGTAACCGGAATAATCAGCTCCTTCTAGAACCAATGATCTTCTCCAACATTTGATATGTACAACACAATCATAGCTATTATGTTAAAGCTCTTCATATAGCTAGCTCGAACGGAATTTTCAGATACCATCGGTGTTCTTGCCAATATGTTCATATAATACTTCTATATATACACACCGTTCTCATTTGTCGTCTAGATATATAAACCTCTTCTCTCTTAATCCTATCATCTTGTCTGAAAAATGTTCTGAATCATCGACCTTGGTGATTCTTGAGCTGCATATTCTAGCTGAAGCTGTTCATCATTTGTAAGTCTCCATCCCAGAGCACCCAAATTATCCTCAACATGTCTAACCGACTTTATTCCCGGTATCGGCACTGTCCCTTTGCATATGCACCAGTTTATTGCAACCTGCCAAAACAAACAGATAATGAACTCAAAGTCTTTTCAAAGCGTCACATTTGTTCTTCCCAAGAATCTTCTGTGGAGCAGAAATATTACCTGAGGCATCGTCTTTCCTCTTTTTTCCGCAATCTCTCTCAATGCTACAAGCATAGGCTCTAATCCAGGAAGAATTTGTCGAAACAGCAATGATCTGTTAACAAAAAAAAAAACGTTCAAGCATAGTTACAAAGAAGAAACCACTGTTTGTTTTATCCATCTTTTGAACAAATACTTCACCGTGGACCAGTGGGAAGTTTCGAAGAGGAATATTTCCCCGTTAGCATTCCTAGACCAAGAGGACTATAAGAGATCAAACGAATCCCGAGCTCGTCGCATACGCTCTTGATCTCTTGTTGCTCTTTTCCCATGCTTAGCAATGAGAATTGCACTTGAGCAGAGCATAAAGGAACCCCTCTGGTTTTGAGGTAATCATGAATCTTCATAAGTTGTTGAGGTCCATAGTTACTGACTCCAACTCCTCGAACTAGCCCCTGAGAAAGAGGAGCCTCACCATCAGATTCTAAAGGGCTTAACAGTCACTGGATGAAGAGAAATTCGTTATCCAGTAGAAATTTTCTAAGCAACCTTCTCGTACATTGCAGCTAGACCATCCCAGAGAGCAAGCTCTTGTAGAGGCGCGTAGTTTGCGGTTGACCAGTGAAGCTGTCCGATCCCAAGCTGGTCTACCTGAAGCCGCTCTAAAGAAGCTCTAAAACATGAAAAGAACATCCATTTATCATCAATCTCCAACAAACCAGAAGTGGAAAGATACACAGAGACAAAATGATGAGTTAGAGAGACCTGCAAGCATTCACAAACTGTCCTGAAGTTAACCGCCATGGATAAGCTGCAAACTTTGTGGCTATCACAACTTCATTCTGTTTCCCTTTCAAGGCTGACATTTGCAATCGTAAACCATCAGCTTAAGTACAATCACCAGACACGACCAAACACAACAGTCACATTTCAGACAGCTTAAGAATTTAACTTGGAACCAATCTACAGTGAAGTTTCTCAGTTGTATCTAGATATATCAGAAACTTTGAGTGAGTGAGACCCAACACAGTTTACTAAAATGTAAGAGAGAGACAGACCTTGAGAATCTTTGATGAATTTCCCCAAAAGTCTCTCACTTTGGCCATTAAGCCTACCAGTGCCATAAGAATCTGCAGTATCAAACAAATTGATTCCGTTTTCCAAAGCCAATTCGAAAGCTTGTTGAAGCTGATCGTCCATGGAAGTCTGGTAACCCCAAAGAAGCTGATTGCCCCAAGCCCATGTCCCAAAACCCATCGGAGAAACACTCAGAGGACCCATTTTGACCTAACACAACGATCATTCATCCAATTACAATCGAAAAGAGAAGCCATCGATGACGTATATGTTCATAAGTTATGTATGTATGGGCGATTTACCTTTTGCCATGGCCAGAAAAGAGGGAGCTTGAGGGGCTTGAATGTGGTTATGTTTGAAGGATTGTTAGAGCAGTTTACGTTGGTGAAGGTCTTTGTGGTGGACAATGTGAACGCCATTGAAAATGGTTATTTGAGGAGTTACAGAGTGGAGAAGAAGGCTCTGATGAAGCCTCCTTTCTCAGTGTGTGGCCCAAAACATTTTGATGTCTTTAGAGATAAACTTCTCTACGCTTTTTCATTTTGAAAATATGTCTTGATAAACCACTGAACCGAATCGAACCAGTTTTTCGATTAGAAAAAAAAAAAGAAATCTGGTCGGGTTTGGTTCGGCTATCTAAAAACATAACCAACCGCAGTTGTATCTTCGTTGTTTTATTGCAAAAAACCCACTGTATACATTGGTTTAAAGATTTTTTTATAAAGAGATGAACTCTAGGTTTTACAATTCCTCTCATTTTTTTTATTTGATAAACTATTTGCTATTTACCTTTCTTTCTTTCTTTTTTGTCAAACTGCTATTTATGTTTTTCAATTATTTATATATATATATATATATATATAACAGTTGATTTATCGTAGAAATTGAGATTTCCCAATACGAATGAGAAATGTTGAAATACAATTGATTTAGAAATGAAATATTGCTTGAAATTCTGAAAAAAACATATAAAATACATAGTATACATTTGTGTCGACGTCACTAAATTTTGGGCGTCAATTTCATTTTCACCAAAGTGTATAGTTGTTTCTACCATAGTTAAAACTCAAAAGTAAGTTAACACGAAACAAAACGGATAGTCAAAAAGATAATAAAAAAAGAAACAATTTTAACTGACGAGCAAATGCGTGTCTTGATAAGCTGCTCTAGTCATCAAAACGTGGTTGAACAAAAAAAGTAATCAAAACGTGGAAAAACGACACCAGTACTCAATTTAAATTTGGTTTTAGATGAAAAAAGAAGACATACAATGAGGAACAGAAAACCCCTGATCATGAAAAAAGCAAAAGCCTGTTCTACAATAGAAACCGTTGGTAGGTGAAATAGTAGATTGTATATAGTGCGTTAGTTGTATATTATTATTATATAGAGAAGACCATTTTTATCGGCGACTCGAGGATGTCAAGAAATATAAAATGTTGTTCGCTAATAGTAGTGAAAACTCAAAAACTCAAAAGCTTTAGATTGTATGGGTGGAGAACCTCTCTTTCGGCAAACATACACATGCAATTAAATAATTATTTGACATAGATTATTAAAGTCAAATAACTTTTAAGAAAATTTTGAAATGTTTGGGTGAGAGTTTGAGCCACTCCAAAGACAACTCTTTTTGGTTTTTATCATGTGGGATCTGCCCAACCCCAAGGATGCTTTGGTCATATTCTATTGACTACAAAAGGAATACGATTCCACATTTTAAAAAATCCCCTGATTTTGTAATTACTAATTAATTCGAATTTTAGAGATAGGTAATTAGGTACATTCTGTTTGGTGCACACAAAAAAAAAAAATTTGATATATATGATTTGGTTTGGTTCGTTCTTTAATGTTTTTGGTACTGATAAATAATTAGGTAAACATTATAACGATTATCAGTTTGGTTTATTGAGATCCAAATGTATGTTTCGTTTCTTCCGGTTATAACTTCATTGCACATTTGTTTTCAAATTGAATATCGGTTAAGTTAGTTCGGTTTTGATTTTAGTTAGATTCTATTCAAACGTCAAAATCGTAATTAAGACTAAACTAGTCATTATATAATCTTCAATCTAACGACACTTGGTTTTTAGAATGCGTTTAGTTCGACCTTCTCTGGCGTGTATGGACTCTTTGGAAAAAAAGTCGTCGTTAGCTTTTATATTAAGAAAAATAAAAACCGAAGATCGAAGTCATATAGAGCACATGATTCCAACTTTCTTGGTAATCCAACGGCTCTTAGTCATCCGTATGGTCGTTTGTCATATCGTGCCGACATGATGATGGTTGGTCCGCAAACTTTGGAACCTTCTTTTTCTCTTTTGAAAAAAAAAAAAAAATTCTGATGAAATTAACAAAACCAAACTAAACCGAGCAGACGTGAACAACCCTTACCCGGTCTCAGATTTTGGCTTAATTAAAAATTCCTACTCCAATACCACGAAACTTCGACCGTGTGATATATTAATTGGACCAAATCTGGTTCGAATTTTTCAAAACCAAATAGTATAATAACATGAACCGGATAAGAAGCAAACCAAAATGAGCCCAAATAAACCAAGTAAGCAACGCGTGTCATCTAGTTATTGGAGATATGATCGATCCGCGCCGTTGCAGGCACCTGAGAAGGCGCTACATCCGCTTACTCGGCAAAGGATATTTTTGTCATTTTGCGTTCTGGGTTATGCAAACGTGTAAATGACAACAACAGTTGTATGTAATAGTTCTTGGGCCCATGTTTGATGACGTGGCAGTGTCCTTAACCACTAAGCTTCCAAAAAAAATTCCCATCGAGATGGAATTTGAATTTTTCACGAGCATGTTCTCGTGAATAATGCCATCCACCTCGCATTCTCGAACCTCAAGCCACAAGTTTTTTTTTGGTTGTTTGGTTAAAAGCAAGCCACTATTTTCTTAAGATGTTGGATTCTAGATGTTAACTACATTATACGTTTAAAAATTTATATACAAAAAAACCCCACAAGTGATAATACAAACAATTGCAACATATCAGTACAACTCAATCAACAAATAGTTGGGTTTTTATTTTGTGTGTGTGTGTGTGTGTCCATACCGAAATATCTTGCTAATAGTCTAACGTTAATTATATATACATCTTATAGTCTGCTGAATGTTATTAGATATTGGCATATACATTGCCTATTGAATTCGGATTAATATGGAATAAGCATATTTTCGAAGAGAATAACGGATCATATATCTAACACGTACGTTAGGTACATTGGAATTTTCTATACGGGTTTGTGCTTTCTTTTTATAGGTTATATCCCATATGACTTCTTAAATCATATAAAGTCAAATATATTATACAAAAACTTACCAAAAGGATTACGTATTGATAAATACATAAAAAATTAGTATGATTACGGGGGATGTAATTTCCCATGCACCTCTTGGAAAGACGAAAACAAATTTAAATAGAGCGTGATTATCTAAACAGATTGAGACTATTTATTTAATCTCTACGATTGGCGGATTAGGTTATACATGTTTGACCAGTTTGATCGTGTTTATCCATTTACCTGTAGTCACGGTGTATATTAACAACAGACTAGTGAAAATACACATTTCGTTTATCTCTATCTCGATTCTTTTTAATTATATATGTATGTGTATATAGTTCGAGGAAAATCCCACAAATACATTTATTCATTTTCGTCACCGTTTCGTTGGCTTTTTGAAGCGTCAAAGGGGTTTGGGACAACTGATCAAAGTAACCCAGCAACCAATTTTGATTATTATACGTTTTTATCGTAACTTAGAAGGTAATACTGTAAAAATCGTTATCCTCACCCTAGATGTTATCGCTACAACGATAAAATTGAAATTTGAGGTTGAGGTTGAGGTTGAGGTTGGACGATTGCCATCTTAAGGAAATCAGTTGATAGTTACTTATTGTATAATTTTGTGTGATCGTAAATATTTATCTCTAAATTACTTTTATTTTAAAGTATTACATTTTGGGTTTTAATATTTTTTTAAAATAAAACAAGATATACAAATTTAACTGTATCAAATATAGTTTTAATATTTTTTAAAAATAAAACAAGATATACAAATTTAACTGTATCAAATATAAAACTAAAATGACTGAATTTTCAGATAATTTGGTTGACAAGAGACAAAAAGGAACTTTTTAAAAATCATGATTGATACAGATACCATACAAAATCATTATTTTTAGTTAATAAGTTAATTATGTTGTTGCGAAATTTTTTTACTTTACTTGATTAAAAATACCGCTCTACATCGGCAAAGTACTCACCTAGAAGTCTAGAACCATGCCTCATGTATACAAAATAATGTATGGCCTAAGGCCACATAAATTAAAATTAAATAATCATAGGACCACATTGTGTTTTTCAAAACTAGACTTATGTATATAGTTGAGCATATGTGTTTAAATATTTTGTTTGACAACTACATGATATTAAATATTTTTACTGTCACAAGAGAAATTGAACAGTTTGGTTATCATATTTAGAGAAATGGAACAAGAGGCCAAGATATATCTCCTACTATTATATTTAAAAAAAACGAACTTGGCTGTTCAAATTAAACTAGTGGAATTTTTTTGGGGCAATTCTCAAAAATACCACACTTTTATGTTTTTGTGACAAAAATA
>OVBB01000047.1:0-88217 GCA_900406415.1 Isatis lusitanica
TGTCAAAGAAGTATTCATTTCGGTCGTAACCGACTCGGTCATATACCGGAAGGCTTCATCCTGCGCCGAAACATCAGATGGACAGAAAAGGTCCTGGAAATACTCCACTGCTACATACTCAATACCATCTTCCGTCTCTATCCATCTATTCAGTTTATCTTTGATCTTGATGATCCGATTACGAGCCCGTCGTTGTTTGGTGGAAGCATGGAAAAATTTTGTGTTACGATCTCCTTCTCTTAACCATTTGACTCTACTTTTCTGTCTCCAAAATATCTCTTCCTCCCTATAGGCTTCACATAACCTCCATTTAAGCTCCAATTCATCTTCGCTTGATATGGAGTCGTCCCCTTGTGCCTGCTCCAGAAGCTTTTTAATATCGTCAATCATCTTCTTGTTATTACTCGGATTTGATCTTTTCCAGCGCGATATAGCTTTCCTGCAGTTCCCAATTTTATCAAAAAGCTCCCCACTGTCCATATTTGTACTCGCAGTCCAACCATTTTTGATTGATTCTGAGAAGCCATCCTTTCCCAGCCATCTTTTATCGAATTTAAAAGACCTCTTTGGTCTAAACTCTTTGGACCGAATCCATACAAGTACGGGCCTATGGTCAGAACCCCATCTCGATAAATACTCCACCTCAGTGTGGGAAAATATATTGTGCCAATCTTCATTTCCTACTGCACGATCTAGCCTGCATTGGATCCTTCCCGATTTTCTCCTACACGCCCATGAGAAGGAATTCCCTCTGAAAGGAAACTCGATCATACCACAATTCTCCAGCATAGATTTGAAGGGTAAGAACGAGGCATCTGATCGCTTACGACCGCCCTTCTTCTCAGAATTGCTTTTGATTTCATTAAAGTCTCCGACCATCATCCAAGCTCCATTACGCTGCATACTAAATTGTGTAAGTCTCTCCCAGACCATTTCACGGCATTTAACAACCGGATCACCATAAACAAAGGTTATAAAAACCTTTTTTCCTTCAATCTTCGCTTCCACATCTATCATGCGATTATTAGAGTAAAGGATACGAACCTCGGACGAACTCGAATAAAAAAGTGCTTGTCCACCGCTTCGACCAACTGGTTCCACGGTGAACAAATTATCATAACCAAATTCAACTTGAAAGTCTTGCAAGAAATTAAAATTGTTTTTTGTCTCAGAAAGAAAAAGAAAACTTGGAAAAAAATAGCGATGTAACTGGCGGAGATGTTTCTTGGTCAAGTAGGCTCCGGCCCCTTGACAATTCCAAGCTATAGCGTTCATATCTGAGTACTGGGTGGTTTCTGGGAAACCACCGAACCTGACACTGATGCTTTTTTCTTACTTGCCATAGACGGAAACACCTCCATACGAGGGACATTTGAAGTTGCAGTTGACGTCGGACGAACCCGGGAGTTGTATTGCTTCTTTTTGGGGGAGGCTCGAGCCCTTAAAGACTGAATTTTCTTAGATGCTTTTGCCCCTTTGATATCTGGACTCCGGCCACCTCTCTTTCTTCCACCAGTACCAGAGCTACCACGGAGTGCCATAGTCTTTAAAGGAGCATCTTGGGGGGGATGGATAGATTCCAAACCGTTTTTGCGGATCAAGGCTAAGTTTTGTTCTTGAATATTCTCCATTGTCGTTTTCACCTTCTCAGGTATATCTTTCTTTGAAGCCGGCAGCTGTGAGAGTGCTTCTATCTTCTCTTCCCCTGCATATAAATCATCCACAAGATCTTCTCCCAACAGATCATCATTCTCTAAAGCATCCTCATCCATCTCTAAATCATCATACTGATCCGCCAACCTATTCATTTCTTCCTCAATAGCTAGATCCTCATTTTCTTTCTCGTTACTTCCATTCACGGCATCAATAACAGGGTTTATTCCAGTTTCAATTCCATTTTCAACACTCGCTCCTACCAATTCCAGAGCAACAGAGTCTACAGCCATACCTGTTCTATCTAGATTATCTAGTACACCGGGTTCCAGAACAGGGGAAACAGAGACAATACCAGAGTTTGGTGATGCAGGCGTAGCTCTAGGGAGAGCTGTCTTTGCAGTGCCCGAGAACTCAGAAACCGGTGCTTTGCCCTTTATTCTACGTCTCTTCTCATCTTCTGGTTCCATGCGGTGCTCATTTTCCCCGGAGTTCGGGTCTTCCGCCCGCTTCCTAACAGGTCTCCATTCTTGAATAGCAACTCCAGAGCTTCTCCCCCGATTATAACTGTCTCTCCTCTCATGTCTACGATACTGATTATGGTTATCCGTCACAGTTCTCTGCGAATCAGGGGAACGGTTGTGGAGCTTGGTCTTTTCCTGGGTCGGAGCCGGAGCTCTGTCTTTAGAGCCCTGTGTTCCAGCATCAGAGTATGGAAAGACTTGATCTTTCTTCCGCCAGTACAATGGAGATTTTTCTCTACTAAAACGGTAATCCCTTCTTTCTTTCTCACGATATGAGTATGGGTGGTATCTGTCCCTCTGCCGGGGAATGTGATTTGATTTTGTCACCTCCGAAAGCCTTCCTGCATTTTTGGAGCGGCTGTCTCTCTTTTCCTGGATAGCATCTCTCAAATCTTTACTCAGATTCCTGCGATTAGAAGGTGAGCCTTTATCCTCATTCTTTTTATCAGCTTTTTCTCCCTCATGTCGATTCTGCACTTGATTAAGTCTCTCTGGGTAAGAAAACATTTCCTTAGCACGGCTCTGCTAAATGTGGAACATCTATCTACACTATTACTCTTTTTCAAAAGACGTTGTTGCCATTTCTAAGCTTCAGAATCAATCCACTCCTCATCAGAAGAAGTTCTTGTAGTTCCTTCAGAAGAACTTGTGGTACGACCTGTTCTTGTCAAGCAATGGATGATGAAGGTTCTCAGAAGGCTTTGCTTGTGGTACTACCTGTTCTTCTTCCCCATTCTTCCAGATTAAAACCAAATCCTTCCATAACTCCAAGATTAAAATCTATGCAAAAATTAAGGTTTTTATGGTCCGGCACAAAACCGACTGCTCTCTTTTCTACTATATGAACCTGAGAAGAAAATCAACAAATTGAAAATTATCAAAATCATCGCTTAAAATAGCCATTCAAACTAACTTAAGTTTGTCTAAGATTATCTTATGAAACTTTAACATATTTTTCTATATTGTTATCATTTTATGATCTTTAACAAAAATGTACAAATTTTGAACTCATTTAAACAATCCAAAACGTTGCACCGGCACTGCATCTATCTACTCACTCATCGTTAGAAGATGTTCTTGTCGTTCCTTCAGACGATGAAATTGATGCAGATGCTAAGCTTTAGTAACTAAAATATAATAACAACATGCTACCAAATCGGACCTGGTCCAAGCTTTAGCAAAGAGTGTTCGCTTATGTGTTTGACCATAATTTCTAATGTGCTAATCTCAACTTTGTACTATTTGGTTTATATAAATGAACGTTGGTTCACAAAAAAAAAAATAAGTAAAAGTGATAAGGGTAATTTTAGTTACCTCGTTTTATGCAAACACAACCGAACCGAACCAAAAGACTTAATGAAAATGAGAGAGATGGATAGACTCAAAAATACATAAGCGAACACTCTTTGCTAAAGTTTTGCCTTTGTGTTGTGAATTATGTTCATGTGGCATAAGCAATATCTCTTGGTGTCAGCAAGTTTGATCCAATCATCAACATAGGAATATTTGTATCATTTTAAGGGCTGTCCATCCGAACGTATAAATAAAACAATAAAAAATTCCAAAAAACAAACGAAAGAGAAATTCCAAATCATCTAACAAAAACAACTCTTTATTTAGAATCTACCATTGTGGTTTCCAAAAGCGTCGCTTCTATAATAAGATTGATCGTTCTCGTTTGAGTTGTTTTCATCATTGTTGGTATGACTCTTGTGATGACCATAGAGACCATAACCATGTCCTGTATCTCGGACAAAGACTGGCTCTTGCTCTTCTTCCTCATCCGTTGTGCTCTGATGATTCTCCAGCACCGGTAAATTAGGGTTTTGATTGGTTAGTTTGGTGAAGGTTTGGCCGGTTATTGCTTGTGTTTGCGTTAGAAAGAATGATACGATGAAGAAGATGAAATAGAGAAGACTTGTGAGGTTTAGTGATTGAGCCATTTTTTTGGTGGTTTATGTTGGTCGATTTGAGAGTATATATTGAAATATCAGGTTGTCCATACACCAAATGTTTGGTAAAGTGAAATAAAGATGATGAGTTGACAAAAAATGATGAGAAAGCAATGAAAGCGTCATTAGTTTGGTTCCTTGATTTGCGGAAAAGAATTTCGAATGATCTATCGCCGAAAGTGTAAGATATTACACGCCTTTGGATGAATCATTTAGATTATCTAAACTTTGCATATTTTTTTAAAAATGCTCAATTCAACTCACCCTAGAAAAACTTGACATTGACATCACCATACAATTTGCGATAAAATTATGTAACCAGATTAAAATAAATTACCAATTAAAGAGAAAGAAAGATACCAAGAATTACTAGTTACAGAAAAAACAAAAATTCGAGATGATGGGTAAATGCTCCAAGAGAAAGAGGAAAAAAAAAGTATACATTATTATGCTTTTCATCTGTCAAGCTAACTGCAGTGCAGAAGAAATGACAACAATGTTCTCCATTGGAAATTTGGAAGCAAAAGACGCAAAATAAAAAATTATATATAACTGTAAAAAATAAAAAAAGAGAGGAAAAACTCAAAAACAATGGTTTGATTGTACAATACAACATACTATTGCATTTTGGTTATTTATTATATATAAATTCATTGGAGCAATTGTTTATGCAACCGTGGACCACCGTCAGCCTCCGCTCTCTACGCCTTCTTTCCTTGCTGAAAAAGAAAAAATCCATTTCTCACATTAATCATCTAATAATTTCCAGCTCTTGTCAAGCAATAGATGATCAAGGTTCTGAGAAGGGTTTGGTTGTGGTACGACCTGTTCTTCTTCCCCATTCTTCCAGATTTAAACCAAATCCTTCCATGACTCTAAGATTAAAACCCATGCAAAAATTAAGGTTTCTATGGTTCGGCACAAAACCGGCCGCTCTCTTTTCTACTATATGAACCTGAGAAAAAAATCAACAAATTGAAGAAGTGAAATTTATCAAAATCATCACTTAAAATAGCCATTCAAACTAATTTAAGTTTGTCTAAGATTATCTTATGAAACTTTAACATATTTTTCTATATTATTATCATTTTATGATCTTTAACAAAAATGTACAAATTATGAACTCGCTACAATTCAAAACGTTGCATTGGCACTGCATCTATCTACTCACTCATCATCAGAAGATGTTCTTGTCGTTCCTTCAGACGATGAAATTGATGCAGATGCTAAGCTTTAGTAACTAAAATATAATAACAACATGCTACCAAATCGGACCTGGTCCAAACTTTAGCAAAGAGTGTTCGCTTATGTGTTTGACCATAATTTCTAATGTGCTAATCTCAACTTTGTACTATTTGGTTTATATAAATGAACGTTGGTTCACACAAAAAAAAAAAAGTAAAAGTGATAACGGTAATTTTAGTTACCTCGTTTTATGCAAACATAACCGAACCGAACCAAACGACTTAGCGGAAATGAGAGAGATGGATAGACTGATAGACACATAAGCGAACACTCTTTGCTAAAGTTTTGCCTTTGTGTTGTGAATTATGCTCATGTGGCATAAGCAATATCTCTTGGTGTCAGCAAGTTTGATCACATCATCAACATATGAATATTTGTATCATTTTAAGGGCTGCCAATCCGAACGTATAAATAAAACAATAAAAATTTCCAAAAAAACAAACGAAAGAGAAATTCCAAATCATGTAACAAAAACAAACCTCAAACTCTTTATTTAGAATCTACCATTACGGTTTCCAAAAGCGTCGCTTCTATAAAAAGATTGATCGTTGTCGTCGCTCTCGTTTGAGTTGTCTTCATCATTGTTGGTATGACTCTTGTGATGACCATAGAGACCATAACCATGTCCTGTATCTCGGACAAAGACCGGCTCTTGCTCTTCTTCCTCATCCGTTGTGCTCCGATGATTCTCCAGCACCGGTAAATTAGGGTTTTGATCGATTAGTTTGGTGAAGGTTTGGCCGTTTATTGCTTGTGTTTGCGTTGGAAAGAATGATACGATGAAGAAGATGAAACAGAGAAGACTTGTGAGGCTTAGTGATTGAGCCATTTTTTTGGTGGTTTATGTTGGTCGATTTGAGAGTATATATTGAAATATCAGGTTGTCTATTACCAAACGTTTGGTAGAGTTAATTGGTCAAAACAGTTATTCATACACCAAATGTTTGGTAAAGTGAAATAAAGATGATGAGTTGACAAAAAAAATGATGAGAAAGCAATGAAAAGAGCGTCATTAGTTTGGTTCCTTGATTTGCGGAAAAGAATTTCGAATGATCTATCACCGAAAGTATAAGATGTTATTACACGCCTTTGGAGGAATTAGTTAGATTGGATAATTATCTAAACTTTGCATATTTTAAAAAAAAGTCTCAATAAAAAAATAATATATATATATATATATATATCTATTTGATGTACTCAACTCACCCTATAATAACTTGACAGCACCATACAATTTGCGATAAAATTATGTAACCATATTAAAATAAATTAGTAAATGACCAATTAAAAAGAAAGAGGAAAAAAAAATTATATATTATTATGCTTTTCATTTGTCAAGCTAACTGCAGTGCAGAAGAAATGACAACAATGTTCTCCATTGGAAATTTGGAAGCAAAAGAGGCAAAATAAAAAATTATATATAACTGTAAAAAATAAACAAAGAGAGGAAAAACTCGAAAACAATGGTTTGGTTGTACAATACAACATACTATTGCATTTTGGTTATTTATTATATATAAATTCATCGGAGCAATTGTTTATGCAACCGTCGACAACCACCCTCAACCGCCGCTCTCTACGCCTTCTTTCCTTGCTGAAAAAAAAAATTCATTTCTCACATTAATCATCTAATAATTTCCTCAATTTTTTTTTTTTATAATTTTGATTAGTTTATGATTTTAAAGAAAATGACTATGAGTAATGAACTGACCCGTTTCTCTTCTTCGATCTTGGCCTTAATGATAGAGTAGAGTGCAACTCCAGCAATGGCTATTCCAGTTCCGATACCTGTCTGCGTCGATATCTTGTTTCCTGGAAATAATAATCATTTTCAAAGTAAATTAATCACTTTCTTGATCAACGTAATTAACTACGGAAAGAAAAAGAGAGTTGTAATCTGTTTACCGAAGATAACGATGGAGAACCCAATCACGAACACACGTTTCAGAACGTTTCCAACAGCGTGAGTCAATGGTGCGACCCTCTCCAAGGTATTAGTAGCCAACTACAAACCATACGTGGTTTTCTTGAGTTTCACTTCTTCTTTTTTTATTAAACGAGTTTAAGGTTCTTAAAGATCGAAAGTTACCTGATTGTAGAGATGGTAAAACATTCCAACCCAGAAGAGATCAGTGACGAATTTAGTCATTCCGACTTTAGCAATTGCGTCGCTGAAACCATGTTTCAATAGTTGAGGTCCTTCAACCTAGCCATAAGATAAACCAAATAACCCTAATAAATATATTGCTTATCTCACACGTAACTAATGAGAAATAATATGAGTGGATTTTAAAGACTTAACGATGATGGCAGGAGGGATGCAGACGAAGAGAGCGATGATGGATATGTAAGCGTAGACATTTGTACTGTCCATATCAGTCTGCAAAAAAAAAAAAATACACAATCCGATTCTCAACATCGAAACTTGAGAGACTTAGTTAGGAGCGTGAAGAAGAGAGTCAAGAACCATGGCTTTCTTGGAGAAGATGCTGCGGTAAGTGAAAGAGATGTTTGAGATCATAGCGCTGATGAAACCAAGCCAGTTGAATGATAACTCAGTTAGCGAAGCCATTGCAACTCCTGCGATTTTTCTTTAAGGTTAATCCAAAAAACTTAAGACATAAGAAAAAACATAAGAAAATGAGAAATGAGTTTTATTTTGAGTGGTTACCGAGTACAACAGGAGCTAAAGACAACCACAGTGTTATGGGGATTGGTTGTCCAAGAAGGAACTGAGAAGCAGACGCATTGAAGAATGGCTCGAGTGCTGCGTTTTGAACAAGATAACTGTTAGGTTTTGTTATATGGTATCATCAAATGGTTTTGAAAACTGGATACCTTTGATGGTGTGAGTGAAGGAGACAGCGACGGCTGCGAAGGAAACGTTGCTAGTGACATGGCCTATGGCGTGACAGACTGCAACTGGTATCAACACCTTGAGGAGGTTCGAGTCAATTGGCTGCGGTAAATCATTAAGAAGTTAGAGGCAATACAAGGTTAACAAACCTAAACAGCAATTGGGCGTTTGGTCTAGTGGTATGATTCTCGCTTTGGGTGCGAGAGGTCCCGAGTTCGATTCTCGGAACGCCCCACATTTTGTTTAATTTTTGTTCAATTTCTGTATAAACATACAAACTAATCGAGTGAGCTATGAAGAGAAGGACTTACGGCCCGTTTAGGAAGTCCCACGGACCAGCTCGCCAAGCAGTAAACAACTCCAACGAACAAGTGAATAACCGATACAAAGCTGAAAAAGAACACAAATTTAGTTCATATATAATAACAAAAGTGTGACAAAAAATCTTTTAAAAACAAATGGATTCTCTTGATACAACAATATTCGGATTCGATTCTTCAATGGACCAACAGAATATGGTTCGATCATATTATAAACCGAATTTTAAATATAGTGAATTAACTCTAAAGATTCATTTACAAATAAACAAATCGAGATAAAGATATTAGACAACAATGTATGTAAATGTACATGTCAAAGAATAAAATAAACAAATGTGTTATGTGTTTACGTACTAGGGATAAGGGAAGTAATTATAGATCTTCTTGTTGAGGATGTTGAAAATCACGTTCAAGAAGTACCTGTAATCCCAATCAACAACGGGAAGGGGTTAAACCGTAAATTTACGCTATTAAACTTTGGCGCTAAAACGACATGAACACGTTATAGTGCGCCTAATCACGTGCGCATGTTATGGGGAGGACAATAAGCGCGTGAGTGACACGTACCACATGAAGAAGAAGAATCCGGTGACGAGCCACGGATACTTCCCGAGGAATCCGACTTTCGTCTCCCTGCGATGAACAAAACGAAAACGAGTCAGATCACCCGAGTCAAACGAGTCAGCACCAAGTGAGCCAGAAACGGACCTCTTTGCTTACCCAGCGGAATCTCCACCTTCGGCAGCGGCGGCTCTGACCGGCTTGAGAATCTCTCTTTTCTCCGGCGAGCTCTCGAGGAGGAGAATCGGACGGAGCTGACGACCGGAGATCAGGTTCCCTCCCTCTCCGATTGCTCCGATCGGCTTAGCCAAAGCCGTGAAGGACGACGCATTGCTGAACGGGCGGTGGATCGCTCCGATCGGTCGTCTCAGTTGCGGTACTCCGGTGACCGTCGCGGTGGCGCGTAACAGCACGCGTGACTCCATCTCGAGATTTTTCTTCAGTGGTTTTAGATGATTTTTGTGACAGTGAGAGGGAAGGAAGCGAAATATGAGGTTTTCGCGTATTTCAAGAGTGGATACTTCGTGATCGGACGGCTACGATGATTTTGTTTATCCCAATCGTGGGTTAATCATGTGTTTCTCGGTCTATGGTATTGTAGTGGAATCGATAGTGTAATATGATCCAACGGTGGGGAAATATGAGATTAGATAAGAATCGTGAGATTATTGGCTTAGATTGGATGACTGTAGGACCCATCTTATCCTGAGGTGGATGGCCTAAGACACAGAGTGAGTATTGTCCAAACGAATTTCCATATCATCATCATCTTCTGTTTCCTATAGTGATTTTTTTGTTCTTTTTGTTATTTTCAGGATAATAATAGTGTAAAAACTCTGTGATATTTTTCCTCTTATTTACCTTGTGTTGTTGAATGTTGAGTGGTCTTCAAATTATTGAACGTGACAGTCACAAGAAAGTTTTTTTTTTTTTTTAAATGTACTTTTTTTTTTTGACTAAATTTTTTTTAAATGTACTTGTTTCAAACTTCAAAGGTACGAATATTTCTGTTAACTTCTTTATTTTCATTGGTTATATGTCGGCAATTGATTTGCAGCTTAGTGTTTTTTATATTTTCCAATTACTTAATCAAATCAACAACCATTTTTTAGTGATACATTTTCCATTTTTGTATACTCCACAAATTAAAAACTAAAAAATAGTGGTACTTGGATTATAAACTGTAAAATAGTTTGAAATTTAGAAAGAAATCTAGAAGAAAAGATAATATAGATTTTTTAGACAAAACAATATGTATATAGTATACTTAAGTTCTTTTCAATTTCGGTGTTCACTGTTTAGTAATCTTAAAATTTTGAAAATACATGAATAATTATAGATTCGTTTAAAACTGGTTAAATTATATTTTGTTGCGCATTAGAAAGAACCTCTAAATCGTTCAGAGACTTCTTAAGTCTCGCATCGGAAAAGCCCACCGTGATTTTCTTTTCATTTTCCTGTTCTATAAACCTTAATCTCCTCCGGCGAACTTGGTTATCGATTCTCCTCCGGCGATTTGATTCACCTTCTATCTCGTAACGGCTTTCATTGCTGCTTCATTTGATCACGGTGAGTCACTGAGAAGGGATATATAACTAAGAGAAGTGTTTGTATTAACCCGCGTAATTCACAGACACAGACGAGAGAAAAAATGTCATTGAGATCGTCGTCTATACCTATCTATTGCTCTCTATATTCATTTGATCTGATGATAAAAGTATTTTATTGATTTGGTTTGGAGGCTTGTAGTAGCGTCAATGCGCACAAACTGTTCGACGTAATGCGTAGCAGAGATTTTGCAATTTGCCATTTTTGTGTTTCTCTATTATAATCGTTTTATTATTTCTCTTTATTGTAGAAAGGCGACATTTTTTAGAAAAGTAATGGGAAGCAAAGCGAAGATGTTCAAGTGGTCAAAAGACATCACGCCTTCACAGGTTATCAAACTGATGAGAGCTGAAAAAGACGTGGAGAAGTTGATTGCGGTTTTTGATTCCGCAACAGGAGAATACGCAAATGGGTTCTTGCATGACCAGAGTTCTTTTGGTTATATGGTCTCGAGGTTGGTCTCTGCCAATAAGTTCAAAGCAGCTGAAGATCTTGTTGCGAGAATGAAGATTGAGAATTGTGCTGTTAGTGAAGATGTATTGCTTTCTATATGCAGAGGGTATGGTAGGGTTCATAGGCCGTTTGATTCTCTGAGGGTTTTTCACAAGATGAAGGATTTTGATTGTGATCCTAGCCAGAAGGCTTACGTCACTGTTCTTGCTATTCTCGTGGAAGAGAATCAGTTAAAATTGGCCTTTAAGTTTTACAAGAACATGAGAGAGATTGGTTTGCCTCCTACCGTTGCATCTCTCAACGTTTTGATCAAGGCCCTTTGCAGAAATGACAAGACAATGGATGCTGGTCTTAAGATTTTCCTTGAAATGCCTAAACGAGGGTGTGATCCTGATTCCTACACATATGGAACCTTGATTAGTGGTTTGTGTCGGTTCGGAAGGATAGATGAGGCGAAGAAGTTGTTTCAGGAGATGGTTGAAAAAGACTGTGCACCAACTGTTGTTACCTATTCTTCTATGATCCACGGTTTGTGTGGATCGAAAAACGTTGAGGAAGCAATGAGACATCTAGAAGAGATGAAAACTAAAGGCATCGAGCCGAATGTTTTCACATACAGTTCTTTAATGGACGGTCTTTGCAAAGATGGGCGACCTTTGCAAGCCATGGAATTATTTGAGATGATGATGGCTAGAGGATGCAGGCCAAACATGGTAACCTATAGCACTCTGATCACCGGTCTCTGTAAGGAGCAGAAGATTCAAGAAGCCGTTGAGCTTCTCGATAGAATGAATCTTCAGGGCTTGAAACCTGATGCTGGATTATATGGGAAAGTAATAAATGGGTTCTGTGCTGTCGGTAAGTTTCGTGAAGCTGCCAATTTCCTAGACGAAATGATTCTTGGGGGAATAGTTCCAAATCGGTTAACTTGGAACATCCATGTTAAGACGAGTAATGAAGTGGTACGAGGTCTTTGTACAAGTTATCCAACTCGCGCATTTACTCTTTATCTAAGCATGAGGAGTAGAGGCATTTCGGTTGAGGTTGAGACACTAGACTCTTTGGTGAAGTGTTTGTGCAAGAAGGGTGAATTTCAGAAAGCTGTTCAATTAGTTAACGAGATAGTCGCTGATGGGTGTATTCCAAATAAAGGAACATGGAAGCTACTAATAGGTCACACATTGGATAAAACGATTGTAGGAGAAGCTTCGGAATCTCTTCTCAGAGATTTGGAGATCTAAATACAAGGGAGATTAGATGAAGACAGCTGAAACAAACATGTGGAATAGAAAAAAGTTACACAAGCGTTGAGATTTTCTTTTGAAGATATCATCTCAGATACAACAGAGAATTTCAGATTCCGAAGGGGTTATGAAGATATTACATTTAGAATCAGAACATCATTAGCGATGAGCAGAGAGAGGAAAACCGATACCATGGCGTTTAGTAGGAAATGTAGCAAACATCGTGCTGCAAAAGACTCCTACGGCCACGGGCAAAGCTGTGAGAAGCTCCGCTGCTTCAGCTGATGGTTGGGGGAAGAAACAGTTGACCACATTGTGATCATACATAACCACGGCTACAAACACCAGAAACGTCATAATGGCATGTGGGAAGTCTATAAACTGTAGTTTGTAGCTTTTGCAGTGGTCTTTAGGAAGTACAGCTTTGCCATCGATTATCCAGAAACCATTGGTTGTGGCAAATCCGTAGCAAACAGTTCCATTCAAGTCCCTGTAAGAATCAGTGAAGCTAAGTATGAAGCAAGAGAATCCACAGATGAGTACTAGCATCTCTGTCATGAATCTGCTAGCTAAATCGCAGCGTCCACCGTTTGAGAAAATCGGCGATAAGACCTGGTACGCGAGAAGTGTCCCTGTAGGTAGATGGTTAGCTAGATCAGCTGTGGTCTTAAAAGTCTGACCTATTGCCTTGTGTATCAAATTGTTCCTTTCGATTTCAGGAAATTCTTGAGCTTTCAACAGTGGAGCTTTCTCTTCTTTGATCGTGCCACCAGTGCCAGCTTCTTCATCAACCTTAGTCTCCATAACACTCAAGATCCAAATCTCTTTCTTTCTTTTATTTAGGTGCGTTGTTGTTTCTCTGTTTTGAGCTAATGCTCGAGTCTTATATAACAGTGGCTGCTTACTTTACTATGCATAGCTAACAAACTTAAGTATTTGTTTAAGTGAAGTGTAAACTTCCATTTTGTTGTCTGTTAAAAGGATTATAATTTCTGTTTTGGTTTACATAATTTAATATCTTCTTCTTGGTTTGGTTAGACTTTATGACTGTAAGGTACATCTTATCTTGAAGTGGATGGCCTAAAGGAAACCGTACTATTGAGTGGTCTCAGAATTGTTTAAGATACGGTCACAGGTAAAACGTGACAATACAGTCACAAGAAAGTGAAGGTTCTTGTTCTTTTGGTAAAATTAAATTTCCAATTTATTGGTTTCTTTGTCGAATTGCTGGTCCAGTGCTTGCTATACTTCTTTCATATTTGTTCTAACTAAAATATTAACTAAATGCTTCTTATTTTTGGTGTAGTTCATTTTCTTTCATTGGAAAAGTTAAACAAGATAACTATAAACAAATGCTTTTGGATTGTATTCTGTTTGATATTCAAAGGATTATAGCTTTTTTAGAAGAATATATGTTGGTTCCATTACGGAATCTTTTTAAAAGGTTTTTGTTTTATGTGATTCTGATTTGAGTAATCCATGAACAATTTACTTTAATGTCTCTCTTTGGCTAAGTCAACTTTACCTAAAAGTTTTGTCTTTCTTTCTTAAAATGTTTTCTTGTGACGAAAAGAAAAGAATGTAATCTTTCTAAATGTAGACAGCTCAAAATGAACATGTCGGATGGAACAGTTTACACAAACATTGAGATACTCTGCTCAGAAGATCATCTCAGATACAACAGAGAATGATTTCAGAATCCAAAGGGGTTATAAAGATTTCACATTTTGAAATGATTGCATCAGAACATCATTTAGCAGAGAGGGGGAAACCAATACCATGTCGTGTAGTAGGAAATGTAGCGAACAACATACTGCAAAAGACTCCTATTGCTACGGGCAAAGCTGTGAGAATCTCTACTTGTTCAGTTGATGGTTCGGGGAAGAAACACTTTACTGCATTCTGATCAAACATAACCACTGCTCCAAACACCAGCAACGACATGATGGCGTGTGCAAAGTCTATAAACCTTAGCTTATAGCTTTTGGAACGTTCTTGAGGAAGAGTAGCTGAGCCATCGATTATCCAGAAGCCATTGGTTGAGGCAACTCCATAGCAAACGTTTCCATTCAAGTCCTTGTAAGAATCTGTGAAGCTAAGTATGAAACAGGAGAATCCGCAGATGGAAACTAGCGATGCGGTCATGAATCTGCTGGCGAAACTGCAGCTTCCAGCGTTTGTGAAGATTGGTGATAAGATTTGGTATGCAAGAACTGTTCCTGTAGGTAAAAGGTTAGCTAGATGAGCTGTTGTTTGAAAAGTCTGACCTATTGCCTTTTGTATCCAAGTGTTCCTTTCTATTGCAGGAAAGTCTCGAGTTTGGATTCGAACTTGATCCTCTTTCAGGAGTGGAACATTCTCTTCATCGACCAGGCAACGAGCTTCGTTGATGCCAACTTCTTCATCATTAACCTTAATCTCCATAACACTCAAGATTTCAAATCTCTTTTTTCAGGTTCTTCTGTTTCTCCTATGTTTTGAGCAAATGTTTGTGTTTAATATATATAACATTGCCTGCTTACTTTGTTATGTATTGCAAGCAAGTCTCAAACACAATTATTTGATTATGTGAAGGATAAGCGTTGACATTGTGTAATGTATTAAAGTATAATGTAATTCTGATTTAAATTTCCCAACGAACATTTGCTTCAACGTCTTTCGTCGCTGGTCATTTTTTAATCATAAAAGCTTTGGTTTTCTTTGAATCTTTTGACGAAAAGAAATGTAATCTGTTGTGGAGTTCTTGTTAAACAAGAAAGATGTTTACGCTAATTTAATAAAAGTTTCTCTTAACGCCTTTGGTTAAATTTGAGAAGTACTTGCGTGGAGGCCAAACAAGGCTCTATAACAATTTCCCAAAAATTGCTGGATGTCAATAATTTCTTAAACGTAAAATATGATGTAATGATTAGTTAAATGATAACTAACGTCAAAATCAGATTTGGTCTCATTCCTTGGGTGTGTCATGGAGATTAGACTTGCACGTTACAGTTTTTTCATTATGATATGGCAAATGTATATCAAAGAACTAATTAACGAAGCAAGAAAGAAAATGCAATATCGTTGACAAATAGAAATTAACAAAGTTACTATTTCTCAAGCATGTTTTCTTGGAACTATGCGAACTAAAAAGCCCATATAAAGAATCTCACCAAAAAATGATATCTACAAAATTGGGATTTAAACTTACTTATCTACAGTTTATACCAATCACTTATTTTTGTTGAAAGCTAAACAATCACATTCATCGTTTCTATGTTCGCTTTGATATTGTGCCGTAACAGTGGACCTTCACTTGCATATACTAATAATTCGGATATGAGTCTTATTTTATTATTTTTGGTAGGCATATGGATATTTAATTATTAACACCTAACTTAGAGAAACCCATAATAAATCATTCTATTATTTTTTGAAAATATGAGCATGTTCAGATGTATTTCGGGTTATGACCTCGCATCATTACTACAAGACAAACCTTTTTTTTTGTTAAATTATTATTCACCAAAAAAATTATGTTATATAATTTCTGCTTTTGCTTTTTGAAATCTAATGAACAGAAATCAAACTTTTACATCAGCTCTTTCACTATCACTTTCTTAAGCAAACCACTTAATCATCACCTGATTATGCAAGTGATTCTCCGTTGAACGGATTAGGTTGATTCTGTTTCTCGCATAACTGTCGATAAATTTGATGATTTGACGTAGTCGCTGGAGTAAAGGTCTCTCCATGTCTTTGTCTGTTTCTCTATTGCCAAATGTGATCTGCTGTTGACTGAACATATGTTAGACATTTTAAAGCCATCGGAACATACAAAGTACACTTTTAAGCAGATACGATAGTAAGAAAAAAACAAGAATACATCATCTCACTATACCTATTTCTTGGAATCCACTGTTATCTACTACTTGTAAGTTGTATCCTAATCAATGAAATCGAAGTTGGCAGAAAGAATTACAACTCCGGAATCATACTGAAACCAATATTCCGTTGATTTGGAAGATAATAATCTAATGTAAAATTTAAGATACTTTTGGTAGAAAAAAATTGGGAAAGAAAACTCTAAAAGAAATAATTATATATTTCTCTTAGAAAATACAGTGCATGTGCCTTCGTTTTGCAAACACTATATATTACATTTTTTTTTTCAAGAAAAGAAACAATCTACTGACATATTATATTGAAAAATGTCATTGGCAGTGGTGAATGGTGATCTTTGGTGAGCATAGGCTTTAAATAACAAGATAATGAGTTTGGTACAACTTATATCATATTATATATATATATATATATATATGTGTGTGTGTAAGTAATTTTCTGATCAACTAAAGGAAAATGGATGGTGTAACGAACGTACCACTATAATAACGTATATAAGAGGGTCATCAGCAGGATTTAAGGTTTTCTTGTAGATACGATAAAGTCACAAACGTAACCACAATCATTGTTTGGTTAGCATATATAATATTCATAAAAATAAAATAAATTTTTTGATCATTTCTAAGTTTCGGTCTTTACATATACCCGTGACCGATCTATGACTATGTAAACAAATATTCTTATCATACATTATGTTATACTTAATTAATACAGATCTAACATATACGTTTAAGAGGCTTTCTAACTAATTGAGTTAGATATATGTATTTTTTTCAATGAAGATACGATAGTTCAACAGGTTGAACTTCTTAGCCATAAAATGTTTTCGTACAAAGACATCGAGGTTGCGAAATGAGACCAATTTAGCCTTTTTTGATATTTTGATCTGAAAATATGAAATAATGTATAACCTGGAATATTTTGGTTATGAAATAGACTACCTAGATGCATTTGCTGTGATATATATAGAGTTTTTTTTTTTTTGTCATCAATGGTATTGTATTAATTTAAGCAGAAAACATAGTCATGTATAGAATTATTATAAGAGAAAAATATATATCATAATCACAACATGGCATTAGTTATTCATTAGGTGCGAGTTTCACCTGCCAAAATTAGATGGGTCCATCTCGAATATTTCAATCTCATAAAATTCAGAGTGTACTTTATCTTGGTACTAATTGGTGACTGACTGAATCATATATCAACGCTCTGCCATTATCTGGAGAAAGTACATGTTGTCATATAACACATCTAACAATAACTACTGCATTTTGCATCTAACAAATTTAAGACAGTAACTTATCTAATCCGCAAGAAACCATAAACTTGAATTATTTAACAAAAGTTGTCAAACATATTGTAATAAGATCTTATTACCATCAATTCGTTTCTTTGAATTTTATTTACATGTCAAATATTTATTATTAACCTAATTGTCTTTAACCAATTTTATTCCTGCAAAATTGTTATTATTAATGTTTTATGTTTTTTCTTTTTCAAAACTGATTGAAAATTAATGCATTTGTTAATGTTTGTTTTCAATGGTTGGTTTTTAAGACACATTCTCAAAATAAAAGATCTTTTGATCTATATATTTATATAACTTGAACCGTATGCCGTATTAAATAAAAGTGCATGTATTGAAAAAACGCATGTATCTTTTACAGAGACGAAGTTAATTTTTGATACCAACATCTTTCACAGATTAAGCGATATCTACAGTTCATACGATACATTCATGGACAATTCTCAAAAATTGCACATTTTCATGTTTTTGTCTCCAAAATAACACACTAGAGTGAAAATAATTTAAAAATCGTTCATTTAAAAAACAAAAATTATTATATCTTTATTTTTCATTTATTTCTTTTCAATCTTGTAATCATAAACCCTAAAATATAAAATCTAAACCATAATTAATGATTAGTGAACCCAAATTCATTAGTATAATACATTTTAAAATGATTAAAATGTGCTATTTATGTTATTTTCACTCTAATGTGTTATTTTGGTAACAAAAACATAAAATGTGTTATTTGAAAGTATTTCTCTACGATCATTTTAATTTTCATTTTAATTGTAGAAAATGGATCGTGACATTATGAATAGAGAGGAGAGGATCAACCAATAACTAATATCGACATTTGGTTGTAAGTTCCAACTTTTTCTTACCTAAAGTCCAACATGCCCGATTTTCTTCTCGTTTCTAAATGTATTCACAATAGCTATGATCTTTATTTACTTAAGAATATCGATCAAACATAATCTTACCCTTGTTAAACATTTCTCCATCTACCTTTATATGTAGTTTATATATACATTAGTGTATCATCTTCTAATAATTCAAACTTTCGAACTCTAAAATTTAACGTCGTATTCACGGTAGTTGCAATATAGTGCTTTCTTTAAGAGTAACAATAGTACGTTGTTATTGTGCACACACAAAAAAAAAACAATAGTGGTTATAATTGGTCCAGAGAAAAAAAAACAATGATTATATATGTATATGTTGGTCATTCTTTGTCAAAAACGACTGTATATATGGAAAAACTGTAAACAAATTAGTTCACTTGTCGCATGTGTTTTTTTTTAATAATATGAATGGCATGCATGGTTTTAAAAATAATCATGTTATTTATTCCAATGACACACTGTTTTTTTTTTGTCAAAGGCAATGACACATATTACATGATATTATGCTTTCTTAAACAAAAATTACGTGCAACAAATATATGATATTTAATACATCTTCATAATTCTTCTATAATAAAATGAAAATAACAAAAAGTAAGATTTTCAGACTAAAACAAATTTGAAAATTTTACCATGTACATATACAGACAATTATTTCCTTCTGCTGTCAATGGAAAAAAAAAAAAAACAAATCTTCCCTTCATATGGTATAATGAAAAGTAACTAATTTTTGAGTCCATGGATATTTATTGACCATCTAGACGAATTATTCCTTTCTTTGCCATTTTTGACCTTTATTTTATCATATTTTTTCTTCTCGTATATATACACACACACGCAAACCCCATACTCATAAATCATAATCGCATATTCAGACATATTACATAGAATGAGTTTTTTTATTTTTTATTTTCCTTGAAAGCAAATGGACAAATCTGAAGAAATCGCTTACTTTTCTGTTCTGTCTCTTCTCTCGCTCTCTCTTCTTCTTCTCATCATCTTCCTCCT
This sequence comes from Isatis lusitanica, assembly GCA_900406415.1. Taxonomy (NCBI): domain Eukaryota; kingdom Viridiplantae; phylum Streptophyta; class Magnoliopsida; order Brassicales; family Brassicaceae; genus Isatis; species Isatis lusitanica. The sequence goes on from OVBB01000047.1 coordinate 19,504, forward strand.
CTTACTATGCAGAAAGAAACCGATCCGGTCCGACGAATCTCTCCTTCCAGAAACCAAACCGGCAGGAATCGCTTACTCTTTAACCGAATTAGATTCAGCAACCGACGGATTCAGCCAGCGACGAATCATCGGCAGTGGCCGGTTAGGAACGGTTTACGCTGCGGTTCTTCCGTCCCATAAAAACCTCGTCGCGGTCAAAAGAATACATCCCGGTTTGGTTTTGAGTAAACCGGGTTTCGGTTTCACCACGGTTCTTAAAACGCTTTCTTCCGCTCTGCACCCGAACGTCGTCTCGATTCTAGGCTTCTCAGAAGCTCCCGGCGAGAGAATCGTCGTCACTGAATTCGTCGGAGAAGCGAAAACGTTGAGCGACCACTTACACGGAGACTCCGATCTCGAGTCGGCGGTGCCCTTTGATTTCGATTGGCGGAAACGTTTCAGAGTCGCGGCTGGAGCGGCGAGAGGTTTGGAGTATCTTCACGAAGTCATAAACCCTAGAATCGTCCATGGACGGTTCACGTCGTCGAACGTGTTGTTAGACGAGAAGTTTATGGCGAAAGTTTCGGATTACGGATTTGGTTTTTTGATTCCGCGCGAGAAGTCGGAGGTTTCTGGGTGCGTTGAAGAAGGTTATTGCAAAGAGAGCGATGTGTACGGATTCGGCGTCGTTTTGCTTGAGATCCTTAGTGGGAGAAGAAGCGAGAACGGAGCGATCGTGAAATGGGCAACGCCGTTGATCAAAGAACAGAGATTCGCTGAGCTTTTGGATCCGAGGATTGTTGTTCAGAGTGAGATCAAGTGTTTGGTGATAAGATTAGCGAAGGTTGCTTTGGCTTGCGTCGGGAATTCGCGGAGGAGCCGGCCGTCGGTTTCTCAGGTGGCGGCGATTTTGAACAGTTTGGAGAGGGAAGGAGGAGTGATTTGAAAATCTCGAAAAGTTTTGGGGTTTTTTTATAGAGAATGTTATTATTAGGGGTAAGTTAGATATTAATGAAACAGTTCCGTTACTGCTACTGTAGTTTTACGCCGTGTACATTAACGTATATAATCCCTTTTGTATGATTTAATTTTAATCAATGTCTCTATAAAATTGGGATATTATAATTCTCTAGATTCTGATATAATTGATATGATGCGTGCTCTGTCCGAAACAATTATAGATTACGAGGATTTATGATTAAAATATTGTAAGTGTGTACGAAAGAATATTTAAAAACTCATTGGGGCCTTTATATTTTGACGAGACTTGGAAGGTAGATTTTCGTCAAAATTAGACGGTGGACCTAATCTTTGCGCCTTGTGGAACAAGTCAGTTTTGTTCTTTTTTTGGTGAAAAAAGTTTGGTAGGTTTTTATTTTTATTTTTATTTCTGTTGGGTTTAATTCATGTAAGTTGGCATCAGAGTTAATTCATAGTTTTAGTGATTGGTTAAAATGTAACAATTTGTTATGAATGATCATATACTTATTTTTGTATCATTCATTGCATTTTATTTGTAAAACTGTAATTTTTGTAAATTAACGTACACGGCGGTTGCTGAGGACCATTTGGACTTTGGATTAGAATCCAACAAAAGGTTTTATTTTGTGGATTGAAAAATATCTTGGCGGGGATTTATTTTTCTAATAAAGATATTGTTTTCTTTTTTTCTAGAAGCCGAAAATGATTTAAAAAGTGACAAAAAAAGAACCAAAAAGCTAAGAAAAATGTTAGTATCAAACTTTAAGAATGGCTACACGCCTTGCTAAAAATCCGAACAGAAAACATATATTGATACTTTTCCTTGGATGATGTACATTACTGCAAAGAACCGTTCTACTTTTTCTACACATAATTTAATTTTCCCTAAAAAAAACATATAATTCAACAATCATTTATCACTTATGACTTAACTAAGAGATTATCAAATTACGCGAGTCCTCATATTATAGCTTAATTAACTATAGTTATCCAGCTTACTACATTTCTCTCGGCGTCACATCACATAGATCAAGTCATGTATAGAAGATCTTATCATGTAGTTAAAAATAAATAAACTCTTAGAATCATTCCATCAAACACAATTAGTCAACACTGTTGACTGAGAATTGAAGAGTAAAATACCAAAATCCAAAGGAAACAGTCGAACAACTCAAGAGAATTCTGAAGAAAATAAAAGTCAACATATCAAAAAGTCCAACACCAAACCGACTCAAGCCCCACACAAATTAAATACCAACACAAAGACACCAATAAACCCTAAACCTCCGATTTAATACATGATACATATACGACCCAATACATAAGCCAAATAACTTCATTCTAAGATTGTAGATTTGGAGACATGAACACACGTGCAGTAGTGTCCATTGTCGACCATTCCTACATTTGCAACATGGAAAATAGCTATCCTATCATTAACTTCGTCTACACATTGGTTCTTTCTTCAGGACCGCCTGTTACAACATAACCTTGATGATCCAAGTCAATCTCACGTGTCTGTTTTTGCATCTCTAGCACATTCCTTGAACGGGTCTGATCACCTTTACTATATGATTTATGAGGAAGAAAATAAGAAAGCAATAACCGGTAATCAAAGTAGCAGACTTCATGATTCTAAATTGGATCAAATATTTGTAAGAGATTTAGAGAAACTGGAAATGTTTTGTTATTGATTCATAACCTAAAGGTCTATAGTTATTTTACACAACGGAAAACTTAGAGAGCAAATACAGAAAATATACAAAGCCATATATAATATATACATATCCGTAATGCCCCCTTAAGTTGGAGTGTCAAATACTTAAGAAATGCAAGTTTTAGATGCCAAATTGCCAATAAAACGAAGAAAGAAAAATATTTCACCTTTAGGATAAGTCTATTATTTTAGTTGTTGTCAAAGGATAGTTCTATTAATGAAATCTTTTTTCCTTGACCATTATAAATTTTTGTAAGCTGTAGAAATAATGCCCTTTCCGCGAATTTATATAACGGCACCAATCATTTAATTAAGTACAACTAAATTTCTTGTGTTGGTGTCACATCAGATTATACAAGTCAAATATAGACAAGCTTTCTCATTAAGCTTTCAAACCCAATTGTCAATGACTCAATATGTTGAATTAGAAAGGCAGAGTAAATGAAATCCAAAGCAAACGGTCGAACTCGAGCTCAACAGAATTCTGAGAAAATAAAGTCTACAAATCTCAAGTCCAACACCAAACCGACTCAAGGCCCACACAGATTAAATAAACAGCAACACAAGGACACTCATAAACCCTAACCCTCAGATTCAATACAACAATACTTCAAGTCAGAGCCCTGCTAAAGCCAACTCTTTACTGACTTCTAAAGATCCAAACTTCGAGATTAACGCATGTTTCTCTCCTCACTCTGTACAGAGTTTGTCCTACAAAGTAGCTTCTCTCTGTCTCTTTCTCTCTTCCTCTCTCTCTAACGCTTTCTTGGGAAGAACATGAGTTTCGTACAAAGCAAGAATCTCCTTCTTGTTCTGATGGCCTCGGTTCAGTATCAAATGTCCGCAATCATACTTCGTCAGCTCATGCCTAAGGTTCTGCACCGTGAGCTTCCTGTAATCTTCTGCTTCCTCCTCGTCTTCGCCTTGCTGGTTTTGAGTGTCTTCGTCGCCTCTAGAAACCGAAACACCATCTTCATAAGCACCATTATCATCCCCTCTTGCGCTTCGAGATCGTTTGTTAGTCCTCAAGATTCTGTCACTTGTTTCTCCAATGTCCATATCAACAACATCTTCCATTCTGGTCCGTTTCCCACGTGAAGAACTCGCAGCTCTGATTTTGTTGTCTAGTGCAGTTTCTTTTAACCTAGCTTGAGCTAATTCTTGCTGAAGGTTATCAACGCTAGCCTGTGCGGCCTGCAGCTCAAGAGAAAGAGCTTCAGCTCTTCGGTTTGCTGCTATATGAGCCTTACGCTCTTCATCCAACAGCTTCTCCAATGACTTCACGTTATGCGCCCTCTGTTCATTGGTTTTCTTTAACAATGACTCGATCTCCTTTTCTCGTTCTTCGACTCTTGCTTCTAAGACTGTGACCTTGGAGACAGCCTCCATCTCAGACACACGAAGCCTGTGCAATTCGTCTTCCAAGTCAGTCCTCCGCCTCTCCAAGTTTTCGACTTGTCTCTCAGCTCGCTCGATCTGAGCCAGTCTTTCCATTGCCAACCTCTGAGTCTCACTTTTCTCCTTTTGGGAAGTGACGGCATCAGCTCGAGCTTTGTCCGCCAGTTCGGTAGCACGTTTAGCTTCTATTTCAGCTATCTTACATCTCTCTTGGACCTCATCGAATCTTTCAAAGTCAGATCGGTACTTTTGCTCCAGACGAATCTTCTCCTGTTCCAACTTGTTTGCCTCTTTTTCATACGTTAGAGCCTTTGTGTTGGCACTATCTAACCTATCAATCATTTCCCTTAACTCTAATTTCAATGATGCTGTTTCCATGTCAAAGCTTTTGATTTTCGACTCTGCCGCCTGCAAAAGACACCACACAAGCTAATAAGATCCACATCCCACAAGTGTTCAACTGACCAACTTCTCAGAATGCAAGGAGCGATATAAGTAACATAAAGATACCACATATAAGGATAGAAATAACAAGACAAGGTTAAAATAGATATACTATAAACTCGAAAAACTCACCTTCAACTCTGATCTTAGAACCGTTAGAGACTGCTCTGCCTTCTCAATTTTTGTGGTCTTCTCCTTAATTTCTTCATCCTGGAATCAATTAACACCGCATATTAATGATACGCTGATGATTACAAATCTTAAATTCGTCTCTTCAACAAATTGGACAAAAAGATACCTTCTCAGCTAAAGTGAAAGAAAATTCCTCCCTAAGAGCATCTTCCCTCAATTGTGTTTCCTTGCCTGAACGTTCTTGCACTGAAGCAGCCTTTTGAAGAGCAGATCTTGCCTCTCCCACAGCATAATCATACTTCCTTTTCCAGTCCTCTGTCTCTTCTTGAGCAGATTTGGCTTGTTCTCTAGCTGCAGCAAGCCTAGCTTCAGAAGTAGTACTTCGTGTCCTAAGGACTTCCATATCAGATTTAAGCTGATCTTCGACAGCTTTCTGTTTCAAAACAAACTGGTCATACTTTCTTTTCCATTCTTTGATTTCTTCTTGTTTAGATTCCACGGTTTTCACCAAAGTGGAGCATCGCTCATTCAGCGAACTGTTCTCCCCCTGTAATTTAGTTATGCGTTCTCTATACATATCTTCCAGATTCTTCTTGTCGATGTTGGATTCGTCATAACGCTTCTGGTATTCCAACTTGTATTTTTCGCTATCGTCCAACTGCTGCTTTAGATGTTTCATCGCATCTTCAACAGAACGGAATTTCACTGCAAGTGAGTTCTTCTCTATAGCGATATTATCTATAAGCCTTTTGGTGAGATCATATATCGGTCCTTCCAAGCTGCAGAAAATGGGCAAAATGTATGAACAAACCTCTATACAAACATACACGTATAACAAAATCAGTGGAGGGGACTAGTAGTAAATACCTTTGTTGCAAGAACACAGAAAGTTTTTGCCATTTCCCTGGGCCATGGCATGATGCTTCATAGTCTGACAAACGAGCTTCTAGAACCTGAGACACAATGGGTCATTAAATGCAAAGGAAAAACAATCAGCAACCAACTAGAACCACGGGAACTTCCGTCCATACTGCATCTAGTCAAAAAAATATATCCTTAAGCAACCAACCTTGACAACATTATCCATATTCGCATTAGGGGCATGGCAAGCTGCTCTCAGCTGCTTCTCCATGCTTTGGATAGTACTCGTGCATCGCAAATCTGCCTCCATGAATGCATTCTTTTTGTAATCCTAATTCAACAAAAGATAATCTATATCAGCATAACGCAGTGAGAAGAGAAAATTCATTCGACAGTTGAGAAAACGAGATATATAAATAAAAACGTCGGATGTTAAAAAACCAGTACTTATTACTGCACAACTCTGTCTTAGAGTCTATTACCTCGAATTTTTTCTTCAAGTCCTTGTGGAGAAGATCCTCGTATTTTTTTCTTGCTAAACCAGCCCCTACAGCATTAGCGTTAAACATAGCCAAGGCTTTTCGAACTGCTTCTTCATGTTCTTCCCTCAGTGCACCCTATATAGCAGAATTGGAATGAATATAATCATAAAATTACAATAAACGAGAGGCTAAAGACAAAGTACTTACTTCTTCAGGAGCTTTTGATTGGTCAAAGGCAGCCAAATAGGCTTCTATACCAGAATCATATGCTCTTCGACACTCAGTTTCTTCCACACTCTACAACAACATGATCAAGAATAATCAACTATGAAATATATGAGGGGAAATAGGCTAGAGAACACATTATTAGTAAAAACATTCCAACTGATCCCCGTGACGATTTGAAAGCACACAAATGTCTGAACGCAATAATAAACCATATATTTACCCATCAATGATATAATGTATGTTCACATTATGTTAAGTAAACCCAGTCATATCCACTCAAATACTTTAACTCTCAGGTTTTTTAACCATAATGAAAAAGAATGCGTTGTGACTTCAGATGTATCGAACATCCACAAGGGCAAGAGATATCAAACCTGCCAAGATGATGTTATTGTTGGCACGGCACCATTATTCAACGCATCCAGATAAGACTGTGTAATACCAACAAGTATAGGACCGGTCATCACAGTACCCCCTAACTGTTTGGGCCTCGTCTTCTCAAAAACAAACTTGGTCAATGCATCCAGGCCAGCACCAAACTCGGCTCTCAAATCTTCCAACTGCAGAGACACACACTGTATTATGTAACCAAGCATTGAACAAACATCGAAACCTTTCAGCGTAGTACAGTAGGTGAAGGAGCATGCAAAGAATGATACTAACCCGAATCTGATCAAGTCTCTGGAGGTCCTTTTCATTGGTCAGAGGCCTTACAAGGGTAAAACACTCTCGGTCCGGAAAAAGTGCACGGATCGAATCTCGGATCTGCAAAAACATTGTTCTCATTACAATCGACTCACAATTGTGCTACTAGAAAGCATTACACTTGATCGCCACACCCAGCTTTCTCAAGCGTGGATGGCTATCTTAATAAACATACCCACACAAAAAAAAAGAAACAGCACATGCAACAATTACCTCATTTTTAGCACCAATATCTCCTCCACTACCTTGAACTGGCCTTAACGCAATTTCTAAATAGTCACGCGGAGAAATCTTGCGGTTATCTTCCACTAGATCCAAATAAAAGTCCTGCAGTAAATATATCAAGGTTAATACATATCTATACGCCATTGTATCGACAAAAAATAGCAGAGGATTACCCTAAGGAGCCAGACAAAGATGGGAGAAAACTGTCCAAGTTCAGAACGTGAACTCGTTCCTCCAGACGCTTTTACACGGATATGCTTTGTCATTTGAGTGACAAGAGAAAGGCGATCGAGTGAAGCTTCGTCAATACCTCCCATCTGATACATACAAAAGAGAACAATATCTAAGCAAAAACGACATCCAAGGCAGACATATGCACAAGTTCGAACTGGAGATTTAACAAACCTGATTGTATATGAACATGCTTGATAGAAGAACAGCTAATGAGAATATCTGAGTGCTATAGGTACCCTGTGGCATTGGAAAGAAATCAAATTTTGGTAAGTAACAAGTCGCTTCACTGGTAAATCACAAGTTTGACTTACCGTTTGGTCATAAGCATCAATCCCTTCACTATCTAACAACAAAAGATTATACTCAGATCCATCAAGAGCTGTTCGTTTGATAGGAGAACTCCACAACCAAAGCCCCTTGGTACACGGCTTGTGTGTTGATGCTACTTGAAACCCATTACTGCGTCCAAGAAGCTACAGAAAACAAAGAGCAACATCACGATAACGTAACAAATCAATTTCGAGAAAAGCAAACCCTAATTTGCCAAAACCCTAGACCTCAACACAATGTACACAGAATCAATCAAACAAACACCATTCCCCACGAAAACTCCGGAAACAAACTCTTAAGGGCAAAAGCCGGGAAACTCTTACCTGATTCAATATAAAGCTCTTTCCTTGACGAGCCCTACCACAAACCGAGACAACACCGATCGGCTCCTTGACAAGTTGCAAAGTAGCAACTGCTTCAGGGTCCATCCGAAACTTCCCTTTCTCATCGCAATACACTAGTCGAATCGGTCTCGGTGGTCCCGTCACTGCAGACGACGATGCCGGAGACGTCGAAGGGTATGATCTCGGTGACGGAGAAGCGGAACTAGACGGCGAATCTTTCGCTCCTCGACTGAAGAAACTCCTCATCTCTGCAAGCTTGTTGGAATTCGAAATTCCGAAAGTTCGTCACTTCAATTTCGTTCAATGTTCGGAAAGTTCCTGAATTCACTGGGTTTTGAAAAAGAGGGGAAAAAGTAGCGTAAAGAGACGAAGAAGAGACCTAAGATCCGTTCGAGCAAGAGAGAGAGAGAGACAGCGATTAAAGAAAAACTGTATGGGCCTTTGTGGGCTTAAATATATATTTTGTTGTTAACCCAGTTTTACTAATTAAAGCGAAATAAGCCTAGCCCAATTTCTCTAATTAAGGCCCAATCTTTAGCTCATATAATTTTTAATGATTTCATATTAAAGTTTATACAAAACCAAAACTATCTTCCACCAAACAATTTTTTTTTAAATGACTTCTCATCCAATGATTGATTTGATTTTCAAAATAAAAATAAAAGTTAATTATTTAACTAAATTATATTTTAAATATTAATATTTTAGATTTTAAGAAATTGTTTAAATCGTATACATATTTTATATCACATACGAAACGAACGTAAAGAACAAGCACGGCTCCGGAAGTGACCACCCCAATTGGAAGAACAAAACCAGATTTACAAACATCTGCAAAGGAAAATCTTAAGTCAATATCAGCCCTGACATCAAGCATCAGAAGTTTGAGCTTTCAGCCCATAATAACATATTAGTTTAATGGCCCAATTTGTATTATTAGCATAATAATTGTGGTCATGAAAAGATAGTTAGATGTATAAATTTCAAATCTTTTTTATCTGATAATTCATTAAAAAATTTATAAAAATTTATTATCTAATGATCCATAATATTTTCGGGTTTTTATTATTCATTCGGCCGGACACTGTAATCAGTAAAGAAAATCTGTTCTTTCTGTGATGGTGGTGAGAATAATTGTCCACTGAAGAGACAAATCGGAGTGGAAGAAGGGCCAACAGAGAAGAAGATATATACTGATCAGAGAAATAGGATAGTCCTCTCAGTTCAATATTTTCTTCTTTCAGTTAACGTAAAGGAAAATAAAAGAACAGAAGGCTTTATATATGATGAAAATCTAATTTAAACAAAAGAAAAAAACAAAAACAAAAACAAAAAAAACGAAAGAGAAATGACATGACTTCCTTCAATTATTACAACAAACGGAAATTATTTCACAAACATTTTGAAGGGATATATAAAAACCAACAAGGATAGATCATATATGGTACATATTATATATTTTTCTTAGTTTCATTGATATTTTTCATCATGGTTCCTTTGAATTAGTCTTTGAGAGCATCAATAGAGACGATGAAGCCTCCATCTCCATACTTTTACGCTTCATATCATCTCTGAAGGCTTCCAGCTTTTCTTTGAGTGCAATTAGCTCTTCCAATTTCAGATCTACAATCTTCTTTCTATCATACTTTTCAAGAATTTCTTCTTTTTTCTTCTTTAAATCCTGAAATTTACGAAGAAGAAAAAAAAACTAATTGTTTGTGGATGAAAAGAAAAAATATATACATAGGTTACTCCAACTGTGGCGATCTCTTAACTAAACAATAGATAATAAGATCAAATATTTCAATATCATGTCTACATGCTTAATTGTGTCTAGTTTAAATCAGCTGGTTCATATTTTTATTATAGTTGCAATTTTTGAAGACTGTAAAAGCTTATTTATTGTAATAATATTTTAATGAAAAAAGAAAAATACTATGAATATCAGAAATGAAATATTTACCTTCTCACGTTTCTTATGCTGTTTTAATTCTTCCACGAGTCGGTCGAGTTTGGATTGACTTTTTAAAATCCTAATTTGTTTCGGCGAAAATGAAGATTTTTCAGTTCTCTTTAGGTGAGGGTACTGAAACCGTCCGACCACATAGTTGAAGCATGGGCTTCCAAAGACATATGGTCGTCCAGTACTGGGTGAGATGAGCAAAACAGCCACTTCGACATTACTCAGCTTTGCAAGTGCATCAGCTTTTTTAACTATACCAATTCGGCGTTTGGAAAAGGTTACCTGTCTTGTGATGCGATCCTGAATGTATTTTATCTCAATCTTTTTACGACCCATTTTATGTTTTGTTGTTGTTCTTCTTACTATTGGACTACCATTTTATAGATGGACTAAGTCAAAAACCGTAATGTCAATCTATGTTGATATTTTTTTCTTTCAGAAAAATATTTGAAATTATCTTTCCTATGTATTTTCAATTAATGCTAACAATTAATTTCATTTTATTAGAACCACTGATTGGTGGTAAAAATAACATTAAAATTATATAACTTAAATACAAATATTTTTAAGCCTATCATATACAAGTTGAAAGATAAGAATATAATATACTTACTGGCATGACTTGTATTTCTATATTTTATTCTACAAGCACAAAATTTCTAACTTTTAAATAAAAACGACACGTTTCAAACATGCGGATTAGCCACGATATACTAACCGTTTTTTAACAAAAGTGGAATGTTATATTTTTACTAGATTGGCTACTACTTCTAGATTTTATTCTATAGACATAAGATTTCTATCTTTAAATGAAAAATGACACGTTTCAGACATACGGATTAGCCACGATATACTAACAGGTTTATTATTTATAAAAAACTACAATAGAAAGCTGGAACATATAGGATATAATTTTTAAAAAGAAATATAATTAAATTTGTGTTTCCAAAATATAACTTAGAAACTTCAAATTTCCTAAATAGAGCATCAGAGAAACATTGAACTTTTCCTTTGCTATAGAACCGTGAAATGACCTGTTAGTATTAGTTTTACCATTTTGTAATTCAGAATATATTTTAATCAAAACAAAATTAAATTAGAGAAGATATAGGTTTTGGAGAAAATTATGTCAGAATACGTATAGTTGTAACGTTAAATAAAATATCTACTATAAGATGGAATAGTCGATGAACGGAAGTTAGGAATCAATCCACTTGAAGGATAGAAACTGACTCGCCTGAAGCCTTATAAGCTAGCCTTCAGGTGTCGCTTTGCCACTCCACTGAAATGAACTTCTCTTATATATACTTTATAGAAAATTAAAATATGTGCACAAAAAAAGAAAAAAATCATGTCAGCCTACGTGAAAATGCATGAGCAATATATATAAGCTCAATTAATCTTGTAACTGTTAAAAAATAAACGTGATGTGACGATGAGGTTTTTCTTTTGTAAGACAAGTGGAAAGCTAAAGTACCATATTATATATTAGTACTCCGACCAAATAATAATTGTTTTCAAAGTTAGAGAAAATGTCTAAGTAGTTGCTTCCAAGAAATGAAATAAACAGCTCACTTTTTTTCTTTTCTCGTTAATGCTTTATCGTGTAAATAAATAAAAAGACAAGAAGGGACGCTCCCGAAACATGCTCCGTACGGCTTTCTCAAATCTCATGCAATAATTGATACTAACGTCTTACGAATTTTCCATAGTTTTAAGTTTTAATATAATCAAACTATAGAAATATATACTAGCTTATTATATAATACGACGGAAATTTCCAAGTTGACAAATTGATGAATAATTAAATAATTCTGTCTTTAATTACATCTTAAAGTCAACGGATCAGGCAAAACTCCTCTCATTCTCTTGACCATTTGCTCCGCCGCGAAAGTTCGGTGGTAAAGAGGCTGAACCACCGAGTTCGCGTCGAGATAATACAAACAAACAACCATCAACACCGAGTTTATAAACATTGGTATCGGTCCGAAAAGCCACAACAACAGATCAAGAGCCAAGTAAAGAGCCCTAAGACCCACCGACCAAAAGTTACCAGCTCTCAAAACGGCTCTCTTCACCATCTCCGGCGGAATATCTTCGCCCGGAGTGGTGATGAGATAGTTCGCATGTAAGAAACATCTTGTGGACTGAACAAAACAACAGAAGGCGACGAGAAAACACACGAGCAGAGAGGTGTATTTGATGACCATTGTGATTGAACTTGTGTCTCCATAGACAAAATGTCCCGTGAAAACCGTCATATTGACCGGTGAGCTTCCGATCCACGCGCCGATAAGTGAACTCAATGTTAAAGCAACGGATGCCATGAATGTTGAAGCTGATATGCTGCTCGAGAGAACTGTTAATGCACCACCCAATTCGTCCTTTCTTGCCTGTAAACAATTGAGCTAACAATTAAAAGATAAATAACAATAAATATCTCAGCTGCATCCTCACTCTTCACGTTGACACAACAGTTTTATCTTGTATATCTTGTAACCAGTTGAACTAATCGAAAATGCAGAAGTTTTGAAAAGATTTTAGTAAAGGAGGACTTGCCTGCATGATACGTTCGACCCAAATGGATTTATCAATGTTCATGAAACCGATAATAGTGTGGTAAGGAAAGTAAAGAATTCTATAGAGAAGAAATAGATGGTAAGACAAAACTATGATTAACCCAAATGGGACAAGAACCAAATCTAAGTACTCTTTCTTCACAAATATCTCCATCTTCTTCCTTCCTCGCGCTCTACTTCTGTACTAATTAGTTGTCTCGTCTTTGATTATTATTATTATTTATACACACCTACACACACATAATTGTGTATAAATAGTTTTTCTTTTCATTTTGCGTATAAATTAACGAGTAAGGAACTGAATTAAAAGAAAGTTGAGATTTAGAGGAATCTTGGACGTATGGAATATCCACTTTGCTTCATTTAATCTGAATCGGCCTATTATTATAATAATATATAGTAATATTATATCATTTTGGACAGTGGCAGTTTCTGTAACTGTTTTGTATATGAATAGTGGGTATTAAATATACACGTCAACAAAAATTAAAATCAATTGCATGAATTGTGAGATTGTGAACATTGCGTATGGTGTAGAAGATCTAAGGAAAAAATTGGCAAGTGGAAAGAGATTGCGACCAAAAGAGAGAAGTGCGGAAAAGTATGAATTTGGGCCGAGACTACGAGGCTATTTGACACGTTCTAATAGCGGCCCATTTAGACCATTAAAGAGGCCTACAAAACAGCTCTACCACGTCGATCACGAATATCGTTCGCCAAATGGTTCAGATTAGCCCTGGGCAACATATCTGAAACCGAAAACCCGAACCAGAACCGAACCGAAAAAGTGGATTCGAAACCGAACCAAAAAACTCCAAAATACCCGAACCGAGAAAGTCTAAGATAACCAAAAAAGTGGTAATACCCAAAACCGAACCGATATCCAATAGGTACCTGAATACCCGAAAATATTTTTGAAGGTTTTGCTATCAAGAGATTATAAGGACATAATGTCCCACATCGGAAATTGGAATGGATTTTAACTAGTATATAAGGATATGAGCCAATCCACTCATTGCCAATTGGTTTTGAGTTGGAAGTCCATAGAACTTAACATGATATCAGAGCCCAATCCATGCTATTCAACCTGATCCGACCCATAGTTAGTCTAACTATCGACAAGCCAGACCCGTAACCGGTGATGTGCTCTTCAACCGCTAGGGAACAAAATGAGAAAAATTTAATAGATGATGGCTTGAACACAATGAGCTCAGCAGACTCGGTCTTCAAGGATCCAGTTCAGCATATGTCAAACACTTAAGATTCACCACTGGACCACCAAAACACTACCATGTACACGAGTTTAGTCACCAAAAGCGAATCGAAGAATTACCATAACCACAGAAAAAGCAACATACGTACATAAAAAGAAAAGCAAAAGTGATATGCCCTCTCATGACGTAGGTGAAAGTCGAACGCTGAAAAGACAAAAGTAAAAAAATAAGTGGATACTTTTACCAGAACAAATTCTCTTGACAATGAAAAGCAAAAGAAACAAAATATTATCTCGTCTCTTTTTTTTTTTTTAATTAATTCGCCAACGGAATTAACAGTTAGATATAGACTATATACATTATAATATACCACTATTTGCAGTAAAATACACACAAGAAATTGGTAGATGAAAAAGCAAAACATATTAGAAAATAATCGAAAGTGTGAACATGTCTCCTTGCCTCTTATATTCAACAAAATGACATGGACACAGAGTAGTTTAACAATATCAAATATATCGTAATACAATAATAGAAGAAAACAAATTCATAACGTAAAGCTTAATGACCAGGGAAATTTGTAAGAAGATGCAAAATATTAAAAATAATCAAACTCATTTGTCATGTATTAATTTGTTATAAAATAACTGAACTAATAAATCAATACATATATTGCTTCTTCAACCAATGGTTTGAAAATTGAATTACACCATACAGGTTACGACTAAACGAAATGGCAACAGTTCATATGAAGAGGAATTACTTATTGTTCTTTTCCAGAGAAATATTTTGTTCTCAAAGGAGAATAAAGAATAATCATATATATAAATATTATTTGTAAATAATGTAATTTGGTAAAAATGAAAATCAAGTTATTGTTTTTTATCACCATTTAAGTCTTTATTTTACAAACAAATATTGCGTATTATGTCCTGTCTACGGTTAATTTTTCTTCGTTGTATAATTGTTTTTAAAATTTTGGCCGAATTTCATTCGATAAGTATGTTAAATGGAAGCAGCACCTCTTCCTCATTCAGAACCATAGTGTTGTTTGTATATATATGATGCAAAATTGCAAACTTTCTCTTCACATTTGAACAAAAAAAAAGGAAACACAGAAGAGGTAGGAGATGATTACACAAAAGATGGAACTGTTGATCTTCGAGGCAATCCGGTCCGAAGATCCATTAGTGGTCGATGGAAAGCTTGTTCCTTCGTCGTCGGTATTTAAATTTCTCAATTAGTTCTTTTGATATTTCTTAAACATTTCTGCACATATTTTTGCAGAAAAATGTTAGATAGTCTCATTTTAATATGCATTTATGACTAATTTAATAATTTTAATAAAGTTAAATAATTAAGTAACTTTTAGTCAGTAATTAGTTTATGTGCTATGTCAAATGATTCTCTTTATTATCTATATGACTTATCGTCTCTTTTGTATATATATGAGACAAAATTGCCCACTCTCTTCACACAAATATCCTCCTTAAGAAATTAAAAACCACAGAAACTACCAAACAAAGAAAAAAATAGAGACAGAGAGAGAGAGATGACAGTAGAAGAAAGAGGAGATGATTACACAAAAGATGGAACTGTTGATCTTCGAGGCAATCCTGTTCGAAGATCCATTAGAGGTCGATGGAAAGCTTGTTCCTTCGTCGTCGGTATTTATTCTTTGCAACTTTTATTTCTCTATTATTAATTGTCCTTTTTTCCTCTCTCCATAATGTTTTCACTTGAATTGATTGATCAGACTTATTATGCGTTAATCTCAACAGTTATTTTTAATGCACAAGTGTTTTTTTGTATCAAAAGTAAAAATTGTCATGACTCTAGGAAACTATTTAATTGGATGATTGGTTGGAATTTAGCTGTAATTTTTTTACTGTAGTATTTATGTTCTAAGTATATTAGTTATAATTGTAAATTTATTTTTGTAAATTTTTAATTAAAGAATTTTGGATATAGCAATATTGGACGTAGCTGTAAGGTTTTATAGCCCAAAAAATAAAGTATATGATTTTTGCCTAATACAATAGATAAAAAGAGTTTTGTTTTTTGAAAATAAAGCTACGCAGTAATAAGTAAAATGTTCAAATTGTAGAAATAAGATAGTACATGTTATCCCATGTTTTTTCTGACGAAAATAAATATTTAACGTTTACGAGAGAAAGTTCAAAGAGAAATATCCTTAAATAGTATATTTTCATGTTTTTGTAACCAAAATAGCACACTATGATGAAAATAACATAAATAACACATTTTAATCATTTTTAAATGTATTACACTAATGAATTTGAGTTCACTAATCATTAATTAGGGTTTAGATTTTAGAGTTTAGGGTTTAAGATTACAAGATTGAGAAGAAATGAATTTAAAATAATGATATAATAGGTTTTTTGTTTTTTAATAAATGCTATTTATGTTATTTTTAACCTAATGTGCTATTTTGGTAAAAAAACATAAAAATGTGCCGTTTTTGAGAATTAAGTTAAAACTGGTAACATATCGTATCTTACCTCCTTAAATAAATATAAGGAGCATATTGAAGTCACCACTCACGAGTATTCCTAATAATTAAAAATTAAATGTTAGTGGACAAAAAAAGAAAAAAAACTAATCACAAAGCCACCAAATAACAAATATGTTATGAGTATCTCAGATTTTTTTTTACATGTTCTCAAACGAAATCCTTTTCTCTCCTTTTTTTTTCTTTTCTTTCTCTCTCTCTCTTCCTCTTCTACTTTTCTAATATTTCACATAGGACAGTATCTTACGAGAAGTACTTATGAAAAAAGAGTATAGAAACTAGGAGAAAGAGTAGAGACAAGTTAAATTAAATAATGAAAAATAAAAACTAGGAGAAAGAGCAGAGACAAGTTCTCGTCTGATAACTTATTAGAACTTATGAGATACTCCAAATATTTTTTTTTAGTAATTCTCTTAATAAAAGAAAATTAAAATCTAATCATACTATTAAAATATTTTTATTTTTATTTTTTAGAGACTCTAACAATATCTTGCCGTTAATGGTGTTTATTATGAGCACTCGTTGAGAACCTACCAACGAAAGTACTCTTAGAACATGATTATTAAGAGAATTTCACTAAAAGTTCTGAACTATTATTTAATTAGTCAATTTTGATTTAGTAAAAAAAAATTTGGACCAATAAAATTTCATGTAGTTTTAGAGACAAGTTTTAGGAACATGTTTCTATAATCATTACCCTTTTCAATTTATTTAATGCTTACTTTTTTTTAGAATCTCTCTAGAAAACTCCCAATAATCATGTTCTGGATTAAAAATGATATGATCATAACCAGGGTTTTTGTGTTGTAGATTATAACTATTTATATATTATTTATATCCTGTATTCAAATTTGAAATTGTTTATGTGTGATTGTGTGTGAAAGAGAGTTATCTTATATTTTCCTTTGGACATAAAATAATTTATAGATAATACTAATATAAATTTTCTAAAGAAATAATCTGAATATAATATTTTACATTGTTTTTCAATTCACAATTTTCCTATTCAGTTGTTGAATCCCATCATTCTCTCTTCTCTCGTTGTAAGTTGTACTTGTAACTAATGTTGTGTTCCAAAAAAGTGTACGAGGCATTTGAGAGATTGGCTTATTACGGGATATCGAGCAACTTAGTGATTTACATGACAACTAAATTGCACCAAGGCACGGTCAAGTCGTCGAATAATGTGACCAATTGGGTTGGGACTGTCTTTCTCACCCCAATCTTGGGTGCATATGTCGCAGACGCTCATCTCGGTCGATATCGTACTTTCGTCATCTCTTCTGCAATCTATCTTTTGGTACGTATGTTTCCGTTTCCGTTTCTCTAACCTTTAAGAACAGAAAGTACATCAATTATTTAAATTATTTGACCTATATGCATGCAGTGTTATTTTAGCGAGTACACGGACACTGCTCAATGTTTGTTGACATCAATATAAGTACAGTAAAAAAATTATAACCTACTAATATCTAATAAATTAGTCAATGTAATAAATTTTATGTCTCTAACTGAGCGGGTTCAATATATAATACAATTTAATAAAATATTATAAAAAATAATTAGTATATAATAACTCCATTTCACACTAACTCCATTTCACACAGTAAGTAATGTTTTAAAGTGAAAAGTTTGTTTCAAATTAAATTCTATTTTTAACTTTCAACAAAAAAAAAATATTTACTGCTTTAGTTATTTTTGGGAAGTTGTTTCATTACTGGTTGAACTGTGCCATAATATTTTTATACCAAAACTTATTTAACATCTCAGAAATTAATAAAATTATATAATTCTAACATTATTAATTTGTATAATTGTTACTGTATATTTTGTAATATTGCAATAAACTTTTTCTGAGGGAAACATTTTATAATATGAATAAAAATGTTTATTTTTTTTTTTTTTTTTGAAAGCTTGAATTTTTCATGTTTATTTATTTATTTTTGAATAATTTTTTTTCGTGTTTATACAAAGACAATTAATGTCTATATACACATGTACATGATATGCCATGATATGTCTTATTAGTTTAATGTAAATGCTCATACGACACGATTCACGTTTTAAAGCATACCAAAAGCTTGAATTTTTCATGTTTATACAAAGACAATGTGTATATTTAATATAACAACCTATTGATAAGTTTAAGACTCATGAAATTTTTTTTCTTTTTAAAGTGCTAGTAAAAGCGAGTCAGCTTAGTTCAAAAAAAAAAATAGCGAGTCAGCAACCAAAATACAGATGATAACGACCGCTCTAAATCCATGTTGGAGTCAATCTCGGATCAATCCGAATTTTGAGATCTACCAAACCAAAAAACCTTTCAAATGAATAACTTTGTCTGCCAAAAAAAAAAATAAAGAAAAAGAAGTATAACTTTAAAAAAAAAAATTCAGGATTAAGAGTGAGATGCGAGATTTATTTCTTTCATCATATGCATTTATAATAATCAACTTTATCAAATAATTATGAAATTATGAAGGGACATCTATCACAATGGTGACTTCTTAAAAGAGTAAGGAATGATGGTACTTTTTACAAAATCTGCACATAAATGAGTGGTATTCTTGCATATTTCCTAAAAATAAATCTGTGTTTTTTCATTAATTTTTTTTTGCAAATTTGTACGTAAACATGAATAGCAAACGAAAATAAACATTAATAAGCAATTTCAACTCATTTACCATATAATTAAAATCTATAAAATTGCCAAGTACATGTAAACAAAGCAATTTTAAAATTAAATGTAAAAAACACAGAAATATTTCTATTTGGCAATATCAATATTTTAATCATTAACATATTCAGGAAGATGAAATGATCTAGTAACCCTCATAGCCCTAAATTAACCGGTTTAATAAACTTATCAATTACAGGGCATGCTGGTATTAACATTATCGGTTTCTATACCTGGAATCAAACCACCCGAATGTTCTGAGATTGACATTGAAGACTGCAAAAAAACTTCTACTCTAAAATTAGCGGTTTTTTTTGGAGCATTATACACATTAGCAATTGGTACAGGCGGGACAAAACCGAACATATCAACAATAGGAGCCGACCAATTCGACGAATCTGACCCAAAGGAGAAGATTCAAAAAATGTCATTCTTCAATTGGTGGATGTTCAGTATCTTCTTTGGTACTCTATTCGCCAATACTATCGTTGTATATGTTCAAGACAATGTGGGTTGGGCTTGGGGTTATGGACTTCCTACTTTGGGACTTGCTATCTCCATTTTTGTTTTCTTGTTGGGCACTCCTTTTTATCGTCATAAACTTCCCACGGGAAGCCCTTTCTTAAAAATGGCTCGAGTTATTGTGGCTTCATTTCGCAAAGCCAATGCGCTGATGGCACATGACCTTACACGCTTCCACGAGCTGCCTTCACTGGAATATGAGCAGAGAGGCACCTTTCCAATCCACCCCAGTAAGAGTCTAAGGTAATATGTATATTTATTTGGAGAGATGATTATCAACTACACAAAGATTATACCAAAATACTTGGCTATACATCTAGCCAATATTTACAAAATTACACAAACTATATAGTTTGCATATATATTAAATGGTGTTATGTTATCTGAGACTGAATATCATAAAGTACAATCATATGCAACTAACTATGTTGCAGATTCTTAAACCGAGCTTCACTTAAAACAGGAACAACCGATCAATGGAACCTTTGTACAATCACAGAAGTCGAGGAAACAAAACAAATGCTAAATATGTTACCTGTCATGTGCGTGACTTTCATCCCAAGTGCGATGCTCGCTCAAGTTAACACTTTGTTTGTCAAACAAGGAACCACTCTAAACGCAAAGATCGCTGGAAATTTCAGCATCCCGCCAGCAAGTCTTTCTGCCTTTGTCACGGTCTCCATTCTCGTCTCTGTAGTCATATATGATCGAATCTTTGTCAAGATAACCCGAAAATACACCGGAAATCCAAGAGGCATTACATTGCTTCAACGAATGGGGATTGGTCTTATCTTCCACATCCTCCTTATGACCATCGCATTTTTCACCGAAAGGTATTGTCAAGATTTTAAATAAAAACGAATACTTTACATAGACATTAGTTGAGTGATTCCACTAGTAAGAAAATCATCATATCATTAGTAATTAAATTTTCAGTCCTTTATTTCTCCAAAAAAAAACAACACACCATAGCTAATATTGTTAGCGACGGAAGAATTATGAAATAGTTTTGTCACTAATACAACAATGCTCATTATTATAGACTAATATACAAGTGATGGATTGCAGGAAACTATTTCTTTTTGAGAAAACAAAAACAGATAAAAAAAAGTACAACAAATTTGTCTATCGTTAAGGAACGAAAGTTCTATGTTCTCCTTTTCTACTCTCTAAATTTCTTTCAGCTATCTGGTTTATAAAGAAAAGCTACAGTCTCTGTAAACAAGGTTTTTTTTTTGTTGAATTAATTTAACATTCTTTCAAAAAAATAAAATAATAACAACAAAGTATTAAAAAAAAGGATTAGTGGTTCATTTAGTAATTCTATATTTTCTTGTATTTCATTAGTGGCCTTAACACTTTTTTTCTTTTTGTATTTATATAACAGGTATAGACTTAAGGTCGCTGCTGATCATGGACTCATCCACCAAAAAGGAGTAAAACTACCATTGACAATTTTCGTTTTGCTTCCTCAGTTCGTGCTAATGGGTATGGCTGATGCTTTCTTAGAAGTCGCAAAGCTCGAGTTTTTCTACGATCAAGCTCCTGAGAGCATGAAAAGTCTCGGGGCATCGTATAATTTAACGAGTCTAGGGATAGGGAGTTTCTTGAGTAGTTTCTTGTTGTCGACGGTTTCTAAGGTAACGAAGAAACGAGGAAGAGGATGGATTTTGAATAATCTCAACGAGTCTAGATTGGATTATTATTACTTGTTCTTTACTCTTCTTAATTTTGTAAATTTCGTCCTGTTTTTGGTCGTGGCTAAGTTTTATGTTTATAGAGCTGAAGTTACTCATTCAGTTGCTGTGAAAGAAGATGAAGCGAAGGTGATGGGTGTCGCGGAGAATAAATAATCATAAATGTTGATTTTTGTTTATAAAAAAAAGTTGTTTGTGTTTCTTTCTAGTTTTAGTTGTTTTCTCCGTAGAATTTTACTTAAGTTATTTTCATTATATATATATACTCAAGAAATAATAACTATGGTAGAAAGTTACTGCTATTTAAAATGTTCTCACGTGAACTTTAAATTTTAGTTATTGTCAATGAAGTAGTGTCTTAACCTGCCAAAGAGGTCGTTAGAACTAATGATTGTTCTTATCTAACTTTTCAATTATTTTTCCTACTTTTAGTTTTAGACGTGTGTTAATTTGTATATTAGTGTATATATAAATCACAGTGATTGTGTATATAGAATTAATGATTGCTCTCTGTTCTCTCTTTTTTTAATTAATTCGTCAACGGAATTAGCAGTTATCTATAGAATATAATATCCACTATTTGCAGTAAAATAAGCACAAGAAATGGGTAGACGACGAAGAAGAAAAGATTTGAAAATAATCGGAAGTGTGAAAACGTCTCCTTGCCTCGTATATTCAACAATGACAATGACACAACAATAGTTTAACAATAACAAAAATATTGTCATACAATAATGGAAGAAAACAAATTCACGAATTAACGTAAATCTTAATGGCCAGGGAAATTTGTAAGAAGATGCAAAAAATTTAAAATAATCACACTCATTTGTCATGAACTAATTTGTTATAAAATAATTGAACTAATAAATCAATATATATATAGGTTTTTCAACCAATTGTTTAAAAATGACTTACACTACACAGACCAAACATACAGTATAAAGATGACGATATTTTATATGAAGAAGGATATATGTTACTTAGTGTTTTTCTTTTTCTTCAAATTTGATGAAAAAATATTTATGTTCTCTAGTTTTCTATAAATAAAAAAACGAATCATATATAACAAATATTATTTGTAAATGATGTACTTTGTTAAAAATGAAAAGTAATTTATTGTTTTTTATCACCATTTAGGTCTTTGATTTACAAACAAAATTGCATATCATGTTGTACGGCTAATTTTTCTTCGTTTTATTATTGTTTTTAAATCGTTGACCGCATTTCAGTCAATAAATATGTTAAATGGGAAGCAGCAGCTCTTCCCCATTCAAACTTTCTCTTCACACAAATATCCACATTTGAAGAAATACGAAACATCTTGACAAAAAAAAGAAGAAGAAAGAAACAAAGAAGACAGAGAGAGAGAGAGAGATGACAGTAGAAGAGGTAGGAGATGATTACACAAAAGATGGAACTGTTGATCTTCGAGGCAATCCGGTTCGAAGATCCATTAGTGGTCGATGGAAAGCTTGTTCCTTCATCGTTGGTATTTATACTTTCAACTTTTATTTCTCTATTATTAATTATACTTTTTTTCTACCTCTCCATAATGTTTTCACTTGAATTGATTGATCAGAGATCAGAGTTAGTATGCGTTGATCTCAAGTTCTCAACAGCTTTTACTTTTGTAATAAAAAGTCCTGGAAACTATTCAATGTTTCTCTGACCGAACAAATATTTCAATGTTTACAAAAGAAAGTAAAAATTGGTAGCATATGTTATCTTATATTTCCCGTTCGACATAAAGTAGTTATAGTTAATACTCATAGATTTTTGGTCCAAACAAAAAAAATCTCATATAGTTACTTAGAGAAAAAAAATCTGAATTTATTATTTTACATTGTTTTTCAATTCACAATTTCCTATTTTGATGCGGAATCCTATCATTCTACCTTCTCTCATTGTAACTAATGTTGTGTTTTAAATAAGTGTACGAGGCATTTGAGCGATTGGCTTATTACGGGATATCGAGCAACCTAGTGATTTACATGACAACCAAACTGCACCAAGGCACGGTCAAGTCGTCGAACAATGTGACCAACTGGGTTGGGACCGCCTTTCTCACTCCAATCTTGGGTGCTTATGTCGCAGACGCTCATCTTGGTCGATATCGTACTTTCGTCATCTCTTCTGCGATCTATCTTTTGGTACGTTTGTTTCCGTTTCTCTAACCTTTAAGAACAGAAAGTATACATCAATTATTTAGATTATTTGACCTATATGCATGCAGTGTTTTTTAGCTAGTACACGGACACGGCTCCATGTTTGTTGACATCAATTTAGGTCCAGTAAAAAAAACTAGAAATTAATATCCAACAAGTTAGTTAGTTAATGTAATAAACTATAGTAAATTTTATCTATCTCGGATTGAGCCGGTTCAATATACAATACAATTTAATAAATTATTATAAATAAGAGTTAGTATATAATTATTCCATTTCACACATTAATTAAGTAATGTTTTAAAGTGAAAAGTTTGTTTCAACTTAAATTATATTTTTAACTTTCAAATAAAAATTAAATATTTTTAATGCTTTAGTTATTTTTCTCTGTAAATTATTTTACTGCTGATAGAATTGTGGTTATAATATTTTTATACCAAGACTTACTTAACATCTCATAATTAATAAAATATTATAATCCGACATTATTAGTTTATAGGATTTTTACTGTATATATTGCAATATTACAATAAACATTTTCTGAGAGAAGCATGTTAAGGTTTCTAATTACTCTAAATATCATAATATGAATAAAAATGTTGATTTTTTCATCTGTATACAAAGACAATGTATATATGATTTTTAACATAACAAGTCGTAACCACGTGAATCGTGTGGTATGAGCAGTTACACTAAACTATTCAGACGCGTCATGGCGTAGTGTTTAGAATGTTGAAGAACATATCCATTGGGAGATGAAAGGAGATACCCAATAAACATCTCATTAATAAAAAGAAAAAATAAAAAAGAACGAGAGAAAAAAAGTATTTCAAAACAGAAACTTTTAGTTCTAACAAAAAAAAAAAAAAACTCTTAGAAACTCATGTGATACTTTCATTAGAAATTTCAACTCATTTACCATATAATTAAAATCTATAATTAATATAAGATTAAAATCACTCGAACTTATGATCACTCAATAATCAAGAGATTTTATGCTTTTTGGCGGAAAATGGCTGAAAGTAGAGATGGAAGGAAGGTTTGATTGACTTTCTCAATCAGTGGGTTTTGAATTGACTCTCTCAATCGGTGGACGAAATAGATTGTTTGAATCACACAAACAAGCTAAGCCGCTGAATTCTAAAAAACTAAGTGAACCACACACACTTAAGCCTAAAGAAAGAAAAATTCTTCAAAATACAAACTTTAAAAGAAATCGAAAATACTTGATTAATTTCTGGATTGAAAGGTGATTTGTACAAATGATCTAAGTGAGCTTATATAGTGCTCTAGTACACGACCTAAAGGAATAAACAAATCCTAAGAATTGAATGAAAACTAGTCATATGGTTTAAAAGTGATTAAATCCGTGAGCTTCCAAGGCAAGCTGAGCATCTTTCGGTTTATAAATAATATAACTTTTAAACCATAATGAATCTCGGCATGAATCCAATTTTACTCGGTTCTCTGATGAGCTGAGTTTCAAGAAAATCTGTGCTTGTTGTTTGATTCGTCGTCGTCTGACCGGAATGGTTTTTAGTGGGCGCATGTCTTGTCTCCAGCGGGTTCTTTTAAGATCTGCCAACTTGTATCTTCAATATCTTCTTCATATGAATTTCTTTTGAACTGATTCTTTTTCGAGGTGAACTCTAGGTTAGTTGAATGTGTCTTCCAAGTGGTGGTTGAGTTGAACAGTTTGGTATTGACCTCCATTTTATCTGAACTCTGCTCACATGTCTTCTTAGCTCTCCTCAGATTCATGCTTCATTCTCCAAGTCTTATGATTACTTGCTCCTGGGCTGATGATGACTTTATGTCCTCATCAATAATATTGCAATATGTAAACAAAACGATTTTAAAATGTAAACGCAAAAACACAACATATCTCTATTTGGCACGATCATTAGCAAACTCAGGAAGATGAAATGATATGGTAACCCCTACAACACTGAAATAATCAGTTTAATCATTTCTCCATTATAGGGAATGTTGGTGTTAACATTATCAGTATCTGTACCGGGAATCAAGCCACCTGAATGTTCTAAAGCTAACACTGAAGACTGCGAAAAAACTTCTGCTCTACAATTATGGGTTTTCTTTGGAGCACTATATACATTAGCAATTGGTACAGGTGGAACAAGACCGAACATATCAACAATAGGAGCCGACCAATTCGACGAATCCGACCCTAAGGAGAAGATTCATAAAATGTCATTTTTCAATTGGTGGGCGTTCAGTATTTTCTTTGGTACTTTATTTGCTAATACTATTCTTGTTTATATTCAAGATAATGTGGGTTGGGGCTGGGGTTATGGACTTCCTACTTTGGGACTTGCTATCTCCATTTTTATTTTTTTGTTGGGCACTCCTTTTTACCGTCATAAACTCTCCACGGGAAGCCCTTTCTTGAAGATGGCTCGAGTCATTGTGGCTTCATTTCGTAAAGCTAGTGGCCCGATCACATGTGACCTTACACGCTTCCACGAACTGCCTTTACTAGAATATGAGCGAAGAGGCACCTTTCCGATCCAACCAACTAAGAATCTAAGGTAATAATTATTATTATTTTTATTTAAAACTGAACATCAGAAATTACAATAACATGTAACTAACTATGTTGCAGATTTTTAGACAGAGCTTCACTTAAAATAGGACTCACCAGTCAATGGAATCTTTGTACAATCACAGAAGTCGAAGAAACAAAACAAATGCTAAATATGTTACCTGCCATGTGCGTAACTTTCGTCCCAAGCGCGATGATCGCGCAAGTTAACACTTTGTTTGTCAAACAAGGAACCACTCTAAACGCAAGAATCGTCGGAAATTTTAGCATCCCGCCAGCAAGTCTATCTGCCTTCGTCACGGTCTCAATTCTCATCTCCATAGTTATATATGATCGAGTCTTTGTCAAAATAACCCGAAAATACACTGGAAATCCAAGAGGTATTACATTGCTCCAGCGAATGGGAATAGGTTTTATCTTCCACATCCTCCTCATGGCCGTTGCATTTTTCACCGAAAGGTATTGTTAAGATTTTAAATAAAAATGACTTACATTAATTGAATGATTACATTATAAAAAAAAAAATACCCTCAAATAGCACATTTTCATGTTTTTTAACCAAAATAGTACACTATGATGAAAATAACATAAATAGCACATTTTAATCATTTTTAAATGTATTACACTAATGAATTTGGGTTCAGTAATCATTAATTAGGGTTTAGATTTTAGGGTTTAGGGTTTAGGATTACAAGATTGAGAAAAAATGAATTAAAAATAATGATATAATAGGTTTTTTGTTCTTTAATGAATGCTATTTATGTTATTTTTAACCTAGTGTGCTATTTTGGTAACAAAAAACAATGAGAATTGCCCTAAAAAAAATCATCATGTCATTAGTCATAAAATTTTCCGTCCTTTATTTCGCTAAAAAACGATACAACACTAGCTAATGATTGTTAGCGACAGAGAAATTGCGAAATAATTTTGTCTCTAACACAACATTGCTAATTATTTTAGTCGCTAATCAATATATCTGTGATGGATTGTAGGAAACTATTTTTTTTTAAAAAGAGAATAGAGAAAACAAACTATAGCAATTTTTGTCGTCGTTAAGGAACGAAAACATAGCAACAAAGAATATTAAAAAGATTAGGATTAGTGGTTAATTTACTAATTCCATATTTTCTTGTATTGCATTAGTGGCCTTAACCCTTTTTATTTTATATTTTTATGACAGGTATAGACTCAAGGTCGCTTCTGATCATGGACTAATCCACCAAAAGGGAGTAAAACTACCATTGACAATTTTTGTTTTGCTTCCTCAGTTCGTGCTAATGGGTATAGCTGATACTTTCTTAGAAATTGCAAAGATGGAATTTTTCTATGATCAAGCTCCTGAGAGCATGAAAAGTCTCGGGGCATCGTATAATTTAACGAGTTTAGGGATAGGGAATTTCTTGAGTAGTTTCTTGTTGTCGACGGTTTCTAAGATAACGAAGAAACGAGGAAGAGGATGGATTTTGAATAATCTCAACGAGTCTAGGTTGGATTATTATTACTTGTTCTTTTCTCTTCTTAATTGTGTAAATTTCGTCTTGTTCTTGGTCGTGGTTAAGTTTTATGTTTATAGAGCTGAGGTTACTCATTCAGTGGCTGTGAAAGAAGAGGAAGCAAATGTGATGGGTGTCGAGGAGAATAAATAATCTCAAATGTGGATATTTTCTAAACAGTTCTATTTCTTTTTAATTTTTTGCCATTTTCTCCGTGGGATTTTACTTAAGTTTCTTTTCATTTTATATGTATTCAAGAACTAATAATATGGTAGAAAGTTATTGCAATTTAAAATGTCAATGATATAGTGTCCAAATATGCCAAAGAGATCGTTAGAATTAATGCCTACTCCTAATTACCTTTTCTATTATTTTCTCCTGCTGTTAGATGTGTTAATTTGTATATTAGTGTATATATAAATCACAGTGATTGTGTAAATATTTGGAATGTTAATGTGATTAGTGCAGTGAATACTAAACATTGCAAGAGCGGGTTATCATGGAATTTCAAAAAACCATCGCCTTCGCTTCAAAATTGCACACAGGAAATGTCGGACTAATTGGGTTGGACCAGTTTCTCACTTCAATCTTGAGTGCTTATGTTGCCCACACGTCCATCTCCATCGGTACATTACTTTTGTCATCTTTTTCGCTATCTGTTTGTTGGTATGTATATATTTTAAAATTTTATATTTATACTATGTTATTCCAAAAAATCTATTCATTCGCACACACAAAAATTATTTTGTAGATTTTTTTTTTTTTAAGTTTCATTATTAGAAGAAGTAAAAAATTTACAAAAATGATTTAAGAATTGTAGTGGGAGAGATTAGAGAAAGATAAAGTAGTTGAAGTTAAGCTTACATTCCTTAAAATATAAGATAGAAAGGGGAGTGTTGTGGCTAGGTAGAACCAAATCAACTTGATCCACAGCCTCTATGTCTTTTGTTTACTCGACCTCTTTGGATCAATGTCCATTGCATTTATTGAGCTATCTGTGATGGCTTAGAGAGTCTGCATCTTTAGGTTCTTTTAGTCCATATGGAAAAATTCCCATTAAAGGAAACTAAGTTTCAAAGATTCTAAAACTAATTTGCAAATTTGCTTGTTCCACTACCACACTTGTTTTATCAATTACAATTACGAATGAATTACCTGAAATAGATTCACTGATTTCCTCGACCTTCCTGGATGAATGTCTATTGCATTTATTTATTGATCTTTCTATGATGGTTTAGATAGTCTAAATCTTTGGGTTCTTGTAATTCATATGAAAATTTTTCCATCAAACGAAGTTTAGTTTTAAAATATGCAAAAAGAACTTGCAAATTTGCTTATTCCACTGCCACACATGTACTATCAGTTGCAATTGCCAATGAATTATCTGAAATATATTTACTGTTTCTGATTGGTAGAGATAATTGGTTAAAAAGGTTAATATGTGAAATAGATACTATCATAATGGTGGAAGCATTAAAAGTGAAAGACGGTTCAGCAATAAGAGAAGCTGCTGCAGCCTGCAGCTACTATAGTAGAAACAATTGTAGACTGGTCCATTTTGTAAATTTTAAACTATTACACCTTAATTCATAAAGAAAATGGTAAAAAGTTATTTTAATATTAGATTAATATTCTGTTAAATCATAGAATTTTACATTTATATTTTTGCTAACCCACGAGTACATAATGTTAATTAATCGAGGATTTAGTGTGTTAAGTTTATAATATATTTTTTTCTATTTTTGAAAGTTGCATATAAAAAATCATGAACTTTTTTTTGTTTGTAACAAAATCATGAACTAAATATGATTCGTAACGAGCAGGGAAAATTGTACGAATATGCACAGAAACTTAAAAAAATCCAAACTCATTTGTCAGTTATATAGTCAGCTGAGCTATAAAAATATTTAAAATAACTAATTGCTTCTTCAAGCAATGCATTCCGAATCATTTACACACGTTACGACGAAAACATATTGTATATAAGTGTCCCTATGGCCAAGTTTCAGAATTATTTTAATGAAAAGTTATTATTAAAACTAAATCGAATCATTGTCTTCAAGTGGAAATTTTTTTAAAAAAAAATGGGAGTTCAGCGTATCACTCGTGAGATCTTCAACAACCAGCCGAACCTAAAAGTTTTCTGAAGAAAGAAAAAAAAACCATACTTAATTCTTATTTTCGTTTCATAAATCTCCAGTTTACTTTTCTCTATGTTAAGACTCCATGGGACGTGTGTTTTATTTATAGACTAGCATCATATATGTCGAACACTCAATATTTGATTTTTTTTTGTTTGTTTATCGTATATAGACGAAACACTCATTTGAATCTTTTTAGTGTAGGATGAGAAGACAAACCATGGGAATAAGCTAGCAGATAAATTTTGTTTTTGCTAATCATGCATCAAGAAAAAGATAAAAGATAAATAAAAAAAAAAGACAAAGATAAAAGATTTCTTAAACATTTCTGCACATATTTTTGGACAAAAATGTTAATAGTCTCATTTTCTAGAACTGCCTCATTGGACAGTTAATATGCATTTATAAATAATTTAATACTTTTATTTTTATAAAGTTAAATAATTAACTTTTAGTCAGTAACTATTTTATGTGCTATGTCAAATGATTCTCTTTATCTATATGACTCATCGTCTCTTTTGTATATATATATGAGACAAAATTGCCCACTCTCTTCACACAAATATCCTCCTTAAGAAATTAAAAACCACAGAAACTACCAAACAAAGAAAAAAACAGAGAGAGATGACAGTAGAAGAAAGAGGAGATGATTACACAAAGGATGGAACTGTTGATCTTCGAGGCAATCCTGTCCGAAGATCCATTAGAGGTCGATGGAAAGCTTGTTCCTTCATCGTTGGTATTTATTCTTCCAATAAATTTCCTTTTTTATTAAATTAATCCACTTTCCATTATATTTATACAATATACTAATCATCATGATTATACGTTAAGCATAACTTTATTTTAAATTTTTTCATGTTTTAAAGATTATGGTATAAGTATTATCTTTCAATCTATCTGCCATGAGCCTCGGAAACTTTTCAACGGTGACGAGGGAAAGTAAAGATTTGTGACGTATCTTATCCTATTTAGAACATATATGGAATAAAGTTGAGGTAATAAAATATCACCAATAAAGTTGAGGTCATAAAATATCATAAAATATATGTCCACTGTTTCATGTTCTTGATCCGGTTTTGAATTTTCTTTTCACAGTAGATAGTAACTCATCTAAATTACTGGTAAAAATGATTTATATATTAATTTACACACTTTTTCATCACAAAAGTTTCTCGTAATATCGTATAATCACGTTATTTCATTTACTAATTCATCTTTTTCATAATAAGTTTAATGAAATGTTGTATAATATGCAAAGTGTACGAGGTGTTTGAACGGATGGCTTATTACGGGATATCAAGCAACCTAGTGATCTACATGACTACTAAGCTGCACCAGGGAACAGTCAAGTCGTCGAACAATGTTACCAATTGGGTTGGGACTAGTTGGCTCACTCCAATCTTGGGTGCTTATGTCGCAGACGCTCATCTCGGTCGCTATATCACTTTCGTCATTTCTTGTGCTATCTATTTTTCGGTATGTATCTCTATAACTTATCAAAACATCACTACCAAAATTATTTATTTGCCGCCAAAGAGAACTTTTTCTTTGTGTTTTTAACATATCAAAGGCGTGACCACATGTAGAACTAAATTAGGTAAGTATGCTCGAAAACGTGAATCTAGGCGTGGAAACCTAAAAACGTGTCGATCCATATTTATGAATATGTTTTTCTTGCCAACAAGTGTGATTCATGAACCATTTTTTTTAACGCAGAATCACTCTCTTTCACATTGAATGTGCGTCATATTTTAAAAATTATAACCAACGGTATGAAGGTTCACATATAAATTTATAGTCATTACTACGTTATTAAATATTCATCACTGGTATTTATTAAATATACTATTTATAAGCATTGTGATGGGTCTCATGACAGAGTGGTTTTTCTGGCTAAAATATCTAAGAGCATCTCTATGACTATTAGTATAGTACTATAAAAGGTTCTAATTAATATAATACAATATTTTAATGTAATTTAATTTTATAATTAAATTATAATATTAAAAAAGTAAACGACTTAAAAATGACACACGAATTAGTATTTCATAAATTTTCAAATGAGATTTTTTATTTAATATTTTTTTCTAGTGCTGAAATATGTTTTGAAAATTTTCCATTCATTAAAGATTTGCTAAAATTATGAATTATAATTTCGAGAGCGAAAATTGTTACTGTTGAAAAATATCACTTTGTGCTTATTTTTATACGTTTAGCCATAAGGCATCAACAAGTTTTGAGCGGTTGTAGATTTCGATCATGAATATTCCAAATTTAGTGTCAGATAAATGATACTTTCTGAAAAACTTTAAAATACGAGTCAACGAGACAAAAAAGGAGATAAGACAACGACCGATCTAGATTTCACGTTAGTCAATAATATATCAACCCGAACGTTTTGTACTTATACACTAGAGAGTATGCATCCGTGTATCTACATTGAGGCGTGGAACACTTTTCTACGAGAAAGAAAAATGTATATTACCTTGGAAGTATATGTATGATGTCTCTTGACGAAAAATTGACTTTGAAAAAATAATTGGTACTCTATAATTTTCCTTGTCTCGATCGAAAATTGTCGAAAGGTTTTCTACACACAAGAAAATTTGTGCGTCGAAACAATAAATTACAAAAGGAATCAAATATTCGAAAGACTTATCTACTACTCCTCCTATATGCATAACTTTTTTGGTTTTAATAACTCGTTAACACTTAACACATGCATAATTGAACCCAAATTATGACACAGTAACCTTTCTATTTAGATATTTATTTTTTGTCAACTAAATCAATAGTATATGCTAAATAACATGTTTAAAATGATACTAAACTTTTTAGTGTTTTTTTGTCAAATGATACCAAGCTTCTTACTTCAACCAAAAAATTGATTCTAAACTTTTTGTAGTTTTTTTTTTCACGAAGACATTTTGCAAGTTGTATAAAGAAATGTGAAACACAAACTAAAATAAATATACTATATATATGCTATTTGAACGTTTATAAACGATGTTTTATAATAACAAAAGTCATAATATACACATGTTAAAACATTAATTTAAACATGTAATCACAAACACAAAATACTTTTATTTGAAACAGATTGATATCTTAATCTATAACAAATTCTGAAAGAGTATAATCCATCAGCCGAAATCACAACTCCGAGATATATAAACGATTTAGTCATTTGTTATTTACAGGGGATGTTGGTCTTAACACTATCAGTATCCTTACCTGGAGTTAAACCACCTGAATGTTCATCAGCTAATGCGGAAGACTGCAAAAAGGCTTCGGTTTTACAATTAGCAGTTTTCTTTGGAGCGTTATACACATTAGCAATTGGTACAGGTGGTACAAAACCAAATATATCAACGATAGGAGCTGATCAGTTCGACGTATTCGACCCAAAGGAAAAGACTCAGAAACTATCATTCTTCAATTGGTGGATGTTTAGTATTTTCTTTGGTACTCTCTTTGCAAACACTGTTCTTGTTTATGTTCAAGATAACGTGGGCTGGACATTAGGATATGGGCTTCCGACGCTAGGCCTTGCAATTTCCATTTCTATTTTTTTTATGGGAACTCCGTTTTACCGTCACAAACTTCCAATGGGAAGTCCTTTTACGAAGATGGCTCGAGTGATTGTGGCTTCACTTCACAAAGCTAAAGAACCGATGGTGTGTGACCACACACACTTCCACGAGCTGCCTTCACTGGACTATGAGCGGAAAGGCGCCTTTCCAATCCATCCCACTCCAAGTCTAAGGTAACATTTGAGCATTTGCATTCCATACGATGTTTTCAAAAACCAACAAGGTTTAAAATTATTTTTCTGGTTTTATAACATTTTTTATGGATGAACAATCTTTTGTTTGATTAAGGATTGGTTACTTTTGGTTAATAATATAGCTATCTTTAAAAAGAAAAGATTAAAACTATTTCTAATGTATATGTTCAAATTTTAATAGATTTTGGTTTATTCAATTCGATTTAGAGCATGATTATTGGGAGGTTTTAACTTAGAGTCTCTCCTAAAATTATATATGATAAAATATTATATATCAATTTTTTTTTTATGATGGGAGGTTCTAAAAATTTTGGAATGATTACTCCAAATTCTTTTTAGTATGTGACACTGAGGGTAATCATTCCAAATTTCTAAAACCTCTCATAATAAACAAATGATATATAACATATTTTATATTATCTTTTTTATTTTAGAACTTTTGTCGGAGAAACTCCAATAATCATGTTTTTAGAGATTAAATTACAAAGAAAGTGTACATACTTTGCAAGAATTAAGAAAAGTTCTGTGTTCTGTTTGATGGTTTTTAATTCATTTTCGATCTCATTGATTCGGATTAATCTCAATTCAAACTCTTAGTATTTTTCCTAAGTATATCATAGTTCATAAAGTTTCTAACATGTAACTAAATATCTTGCAGATTCTTAGACAGAGCTTCACTCAAAACAGGAACAACCCATAAATGGAATCTCTGCACTACCACAGAAGTCGAAGAAACAAAGCAAATGTTGAGAATGTTACCTGTATTGTTCATAACTTTCGTCCCAAGCATGATGATCGCTCAAATCAACACTTTGTTTGTCAAACAAGGAACGACTCTAGACCGAAAGGTCACCGGAAATTTCAGCATCCCACCAGCGAGTCTCGGAGGCTTCGTCACTCTCTCAATGCTCATCTCTATAGTCATATATGACCGAGTCTTTGTCAAATTAACTCGAAAATTCACGGGGAATCCAAGAGGCGTTACGCTGCTTCAACGAATGGGAATTGGTCTTATCTTCCACATACTCATCATGATCATCGCATCTGTCACCGAGAGGTATTGCTTAGAGTTTACGAGCTTTCATCTTAAAAACAAAATGGACTATTATTTTTTTTCGAAAACAAAATTGTTTTCTTATAAGATTTAAGATAAATATTAATACATAAAACTAAGTAATGTTTGCACCCAAAAAATTTTTTTTTTATGATCGGTAGCTAATGTTAATGTAGTAAGTCTGTGTTTTCTTGTATTGCTTAGTTTCCTTACACGTCTTATGTAACAGGTATAGACTCAAAATCGCTGCTGATCATGGACTCTCACACCAAACCGGAGTAAAACTACCATTAACGATCTTTGTTTTGCTTCCTCAATTTGTGTTAATGGGCATGGCTGATTCGTTCTTAGAAGTTGCAAAGCTCGAATTTTTCTACGACCAGGCTCCTGAGAGCATGAAAAGTCTAGGAACATCGTATTCGACAACGAGTTTAGCCGTCGGGAATTTCATGAGTAGTTTCTTGTTGACAACAGTTTCTGAGATAACGAAGAAACGAGGAAGAGGATGGATTTTGAATAATCTTAACGAGTCTAGGTTAGATTATTATTACTTGTTCTTTGCGGTTCTAAATTTGGTTAATTTCGTCTTGTTCTTGGTCGTGGTTAGGTTTTATGTTTATAGAGCTGAGGTTACTGATGTGAAGGAGGAGGAAATGAAGGTAATGGATGTCAAAGAGAATGAGTAGTCATTAGCAAAAACGAAAAAAAAAAGAGAGAGAGAATGACTTGTTTTAAAGTAATGAAATTATTTAGGTTTTCTATTTCCATTCAATGTAACTTTCTTTGAGACTTTATACCTTTCGAATGAACTATGTTTACTGATCCGGGATTGAGTTAAGAACATGAAAAAACATCAGAACATCAAGTCTCGTGCATTTGTGCTACATACCAAAAAAAAAAAAAAATCAACACATACATTATATTACCGGATAAAAGGAAAAATTTAGATCTTTTGACACTTTTAATAATCAAGAACAATCTGTCTCAAACACCAACCGTCTAAGATATTTTATAGAAAACACTTAACTAACCACAATAATGTTTCAACTTCATAATGTGAAAGAGAAAGGCACATGGTCGAACCTTGTAGACTCTATAAGCAAGTTCCATTTTTATCATACAAAATCTAGCCAAAGCTACTTAATTACACTTTCATTCTTATGCCAAGATTCATCAAATTGACAAAATATATTGTCCGTTTGAAGATTACAAGCAATGCCATAGAGAGGGCAGCATGGCATCATCTTCTTCTATAGCATCTTCTATAACATTCACAATATAAATAAGCTTGCACTACATTTTTGCCTTCTGATTAACTCTGGATACTTTATTCTTAAGTTAATAATTCAAAATACTTGATTAACTTTCAGAAAACGATAATTTACACAAAGTTTTAGCATTTTAAACATTTGAAAGGCAAAAGAAATCAAAACTAGCTACTTTGATATATTTTAAGTTTGATGTTATACAACGAAATTAAACCATATTAAGAAACAAAAAAGGTTCTTCCTAAATAAGCCGAGAATTATGTGAAAATCAATCTTGCTGTCTTTAATCCAATATTCATTACAACCAACTTTGTCAAGTGGAATAACTTAAATATTTACAGCAACCCATGTCTTTGCTATATGACAGAACAATACATAAAAAACAGTGACTAACAACTGTGAACAAATAAAAATACATTTTCGGCTGCCTTTGAAAGATTTGAAAGATAAATGTTCACAATAGATAAATAAATAAACCCTGTGGACAGTCAACGGATCTAAAAGAATCATAACTTCAGAGTTTTAAAAAAAAACATAGAAAACGTTATAGAAAGTTTGTGACTCATTCAAGGATTCATGATTAATCAAAAATTTATCCAAAGATTTTTATTATCTATGTGACTCGTTCCCTCATTTCCTCTCTCTATATATACATGAGAGTATGAGACCAAAGTAGGAACTCTCTACAGATAAAGATTCACTGAAACAATCAAACCAAAATATATATATATAGAGAGAGAGAGGGAAATGACAGTAGAAGAGGTAGGAGATGATTATACAAAAGATGGAACTGTTGATCTTCGAGGCAATCCTGTCCGAAGATCCCAAAGAGGTCGTTGGAAAGCTTGTTCCTTCGTCATTGGTATATAATTTTTCAATTAATTATTTTGATATCTCTGTGTGTATGTGATTAAGTGCAATGGTTATTTGATTAAGAGTTGAGTAAATATTTGGAGTGTTTTAATGATTAGTGTACGAGCTATTTGAAAGAATGGCTTACTACGGGATATCAAGCAATCTAGTGATATTCATGACTACCAAATTGCACCAAGGCACAGTCAAGTCGTCTAACAATGTGACCAATTGGGTTGGGACCAGTTGGCTCACTCCAATCTTGGGTGCGTATGTTGCCGATGCCCATCTCGGTCGCTACGTTACTTTTGTCATCTCTTCCGTTATTTACTTTCTGGTACGTGTATTTTCTACAGTTTTAATTAAAGACATTGGATAGTATAAGTTATATATATGTACATATGTATGAATGACATTTTAGTTGATTGTCATTTGGGCAAAAAGAAAAACTATAACAAAGCATTTTTTCAGTCGTCAAATGTTTAGGGAAAAAAGAAGAACTACAATATTTTCCTGAAATTTTTATTAATAAATTAAATAATAATCCCCCTCAGAATCATTCATAATCTAGACTCTAGAGTTTTGAAACAAACGTGCGATGCTTGACTATATATAGTTGGATTCGTGTATACATTTCGGTCGACAGATGATCTTTAGAAAGATCAATATATAGTATCTATAAAAAACTTTATTGTCACAACAACAGAAAAGACATGATGAGGCCAAAACTATATCATCCAAATTAAAAAGAAGTTTAATGATTAAAGAATACACCTTTTACTTTCATACTGTCGTACCGTCATATTGATTGAACCGGTTTAATGTATGTATCATTCACAGGGAATGGCATTGCTGACATTATCAGTATCTCTACCGGACCTTAGGCCACCGAAATGTTCCACGACTAATGTTGAAGACTGTGAAAAGGCTTCGGTTTTCCAATTAGTAGTTTTCTTTGGAGCGTTATACACACTAGCGATTGGTACAGGAGGCACCAAACCGAACATTTCTACAATAGGAGCCGACCAGTTCGATGAATTCGACCCAAAGGAGAAGATTCATAAACATTCGTTCTTCAACTGGTGGATGTTTAGTATCTTCTTTGGTACTCTCATTGCTACAACTGTTCTTGTTTATGTTCAAGATAATGTGGGTTGGGGTTGGGGTTATGGGCTTCCAACGTTGGGCCTTGCTATTTCCATTTTCATATTCTTGTTGGGCACTCCATTTTACCGCCATAAACGTACTATGGGCAGCCCATTTACTAAGATGGCTAGAGTTATTGTGGCTTCACTTCGCAAAGCTCAAGCAACTATGTCGCTTGATCCCACACGCTTCCATGAGCTCCCTTCGTTGGAATATGAGAGCAACGGAGCATTCCCAATCCAACCTACTCCAAGTCTAAGGTAATGAACGTGTGTATATTTCGTCTGGTTCGGTTCATATAGCCCATTTACT
Source organism: Isatis lusitanica (assembly GCA_900406415.1). NCBI lineage: Eukaryota > Viridiplantae > Streptophyta > Magnoliopsida > Brassicales > Brassicaceae > Isatis > Isatis lusitanica. Next base: position 57,533 of record OVBB01000047.1, read on the forward strand.
AAGATAGCTCGAGTCATTGTGGTTTGCAAATATTTATCATATTTACCGGAGATTTAACAATGTGTTGCAGATTCTTAGACAGAGCTTCACTCAAAACCGGACCAACCAGTAAATGGAGTCTCTGCACTATAACAGAAGTCGAAGAAACAAAACAAATGTTAAGAATGTTACCTGTTCTTTTCATTACATTCGTACCAAGCATGATGCTCGCTCAAACCAACACTCTGTTCATCAAGCAAGGAACCCTCCTCGACCGTCATATCACCAGCAACTTCAGCATCCCACCCGCAAGCCTCTTAGGCTTCACGACATTCTCGATGCTCGTCTCGATAGTCATATACGACCGAGTATTCGTTAAACTCGCAAGAAAACTAACCGGGAACCCAAGAGGCATCACGTTGCTTCAACGAATGGGAATCGGTATTATCCTCCACATCTTGATCATGATCATCGCGTCAATAACCGAACGGTACAGGCTCAAGGTCGCTGCTGACCACGGGCTAATCCACCAGACCGCTGTACCGCTTCCCTTGACCATTTTCGTGTTGCTTCCACAGTTTGTGCTAATGGGTTTGGCTGATGCTTTCTTGGAAGTAGCAAAGCTTGAGTTTTTCTACGATCAAGCACCAGAGAGTATGAAAAGCCTCGGGACATCGTATATGAGCACGGGTTTAGCGGTCGGGAACTTCATGAGCAGCTTTTTGCTTTCCACAGTGGCTCGGGTAACAAAGAACAGAGGAAGAGGATGGATTCTAAACAACTTGAACGAGTCGCGGTTGGATTACTATTACATGTTCTTCGCGGTTCTAAGCTTGGTTAACTTCATCTTCTTCTTGGTCGTTGTTAGGTTTTATGTGTACAGAGCTGAGCTTACTGATCCAGCAAACGTAAAAAAGAAGAAACCGGACATGACAGATAACAACAACGAGTAAAAAGAAGAGATTCGGTTTCTGTATCGATTAAAACCACTTACAAATCATCGCAAACTGTTGTGTGTTTTCTATCAAGACAGTGTGAAAACACTTAAAGATTGTTCTTGTAATTTCCTCAGATAGATATTACAACATTGCAGGCAATGACTAAAAAAGGACTCAGCATGATTTTCGATAAAGATTCAGTCTCTGTAGTTAAACTTCCTTTTGACAGACACACGGTCATCTTCATCTTCATCTTCCTCATCTTCCTCTTCGTCTTCTACAACTTCTTCTTCTTCTTCTTCTTCTTGCTCAACATCATCTTCCACAGTGTTGACTCTCTCGCACTCATCGATCCATTCGCTATATCTGCATTAAAATTTCGAGAGGTTTATCAGAACAGGGTGAAATAAGAACAACGAGAAGAACTAGTATAAGATATCGTTATAACAGATTGTACTTACATGTCTATAGCTTCACTCAAAGCTGCAAGAAAACAGAGCCCAAAAGAATGATCAGAGATGAAAACAAACAAACCGTTTCTATAATCAACTTTGAAATAAAATTCGGAAACATGAAAATAAACCTGTGATAGTAGTGCTAAATTTTTCTTCACAGATTCTACAAGTCGCAGTACCAATCATCTCCTTCATATCACTGGAAACAAAACAAAGGAAAAAAATATTCACCATGTATTCAAAGGACTTCACTCTCAGTCTCACATTGAAGTTGATTAAAGCTTAAAAGGAAAAACTTACATATGGCATTCGACACTAGAGCCGTGATTGCAGAAAGGACAGCTAAAGACTGTGTCAAGCTTGTCCATTCGCTTAGTTGGAGCAGGCTTTGCTCTTGACTTCCTCTTTCCCATTGCTTAAGCACCTTTGCACAAACAGTAAATCAAAAAATCAAAAACCAAAACTTTCACAATACCTCCACATCAATGCGTCGTTATGATCAAATCACTAGATTGAGAAAAGTATATACAACTTTCAAAATAATTGCTAATTTTTTATCTAAAGAACCAACAGTGAATTCGAAAAGATAAGAATAAAAAATCAAAACTTTCACAATACCAAAATCAATCGCGTAAGAGACTACTCCTTTCGTAATGATTTAACTTCAAAGAAATCTCAAAACTTTGCTACACGATTTAAAGAATGGGAAAACCCGTAACTTTAAAATATGCAAATTCAAAGAATCAGAACAGAGACTCAATTAAAAAAATACCCTAAATTAGATGAACTATGAAGGCGTAGGATGGAAATACGAAATATTAAAGTTGTTTGGTAATGATTAAAGTTGTTTGGTTTGAACAAGATAGTGAATTCAGACAAAGGACAAACCTGTTACTGAGCAAGATCGGTTCCTCGTGGAAGAGAGAAATACGAAACCCTAGATAGTGCGAGGAAGAGGTGAATTGGAATTGGGGGAGAAAGGGAGAAAAGGACTTTTGTTGCAATTTGATACTTTTCTAGAGTCTCTGAAAAGAAAACGACGCCGTTTCCTTCATCTTATATTATAAGCCAAAAAAGATTAGCAAATTTGGTACAATTAAGAAAAAGAAATTGGGAAACTTTATTTTCAAAACAAACAATTTCTCCTCTTCTTGAGTTCTTTCTCTCTCTATTTTCTCTAAGTTTTTAGTTAGTTTAGTAATTATATTTGGTCATATAGCAAATTAACCCTAAAAAGCTAAAACTCAGACTTAAGATATCATTTAGGTTTTTGTTCAAATTTTATTTTATTTTCCTCCAATCAAATTGACTCCCAAAAGAAGAGAAATATTGGAGACTATTGGATGTGACCATGGTGCATTCCTATCTACTCGTATAATGAGCATGGATATGATTGGAGCTTAATTGGTGTTATTTTTACTATATATTCTATCCCAAAAAACTACAATTTGCTTAAGATGCACATACAACAAGTGCATAGGACTAGAATAGTCTGGCTTAAACGGGAATTCTAAAACATAACTTTCTAATATGACTTTTAATCATCAACCAATACCCCACAAAAAATCGTAAGTTATTTTGGGGATAACAACTCGCCAGACTTGTTTTTTCAGTTGTAACTTCAGTTGGTCGATATAGAAACACATTGGCTATAAATGTGGACTTTCTACATATAAGATTGTGGCAGCCAACTGTGAATTTTCTCCAATTGATGGCAGGGATAAAGATCAAAGGAAAGTTGGCAATCTTGGGATAGCTCTGATGGAACACAATTTCTGCAATTCCAGTCTCTTTCAAATTCTCGAATTTTATTTTTTCTACAACCCATAGTATAATTCAGTGTATTTTTAGTAATTTATCTAAATTTTTTTCTTTGCACTGTAGTAAAAAGTTGATTAATCAATGAACATTGTATAAATGTTTCAAAAGCCAAATATAAATTTAAACTTTGTTTCGAATACATAATTTATAGAAAAGATAAAAATATTTATGGAAATATACGTTTTTAGCATCACTGAGTCTTTCAAGATGTATATCTGGTTTTGATTACTATCGTCCACATGTTAACAGAAATTTGATAATTAAACAAATGATTATTTAATTTTGTATTTTAGTTATGATCCGAAAAATTTTAGGATCAGCCACTTGTATTAGATAGCCACTCGTATTAGATGATTTAATGTGTATATCAATATTCTGAAAAAAAGATTTAGTTTTGTTAGAAACTTTTATTCTCTACTGAAGAGATTAAATTTTGTCATTTTCTGATGTATGATCTCACATGTTTATCTTACACGATCTTTTAACGTATATGACTTTTAAATTGACTAAGATAACATCGTCAAGTTTACATGATTTTTTTTTTTTACATATTTAAGAGTTCAAAACAGTTCTTTCATTTGTCATTTCTAGCCACTTCACCTTGTAAAATAAGACACACAATGAAAATTGATGCTATATGATACCTTCACTTATAGTCTGTGCAATTTTTCAAAATATAATATTTTCTCTTCAATTTATTTCAAGTGAACTATTGATTTATTGGTCATTATTGTATGATGATGACAATTATTTTCAATGATTAAATAATGCACTTAACTATTAGAATGCCCATAATCATACTATATAAATACATATACACATAACTTCTTCAATCTCTAGTCTTTGTCAAACCGTATGTTTTTCTTTTATAAATTTTTGATTCAATAATGACTATTCAAACTCTCTTTTTCGCTTCACTTTTTATCTTCTCATCCATAGAGTTGAGCAGCGGTGTTGTCAAAGATAGAATTTTCACCAATCTTAAAAACTCATTTCAGGTTATTGTTAAACCCATAATAGATGGTTTAGGTTTGTAAATTATCTTTAACCTCGTAAACCCATAAATTGGTATATTTATCTTCGAAAATTTTTAGGATTCGCCACTTGTATTAGATGATGTAATGTGTATATCAATATTCTAAAAATAAAATATTTAGTTTTGTTAGAAACGCTTATTCTCTGTTACTGAATATATTAGATTTTGTCATTATCTGATGTATGATCTCACATGTTTATCTTACACGACCTTTTAACGTATATGACTTTTGAAATGACTGAGATAACATTGTAAGTCTACATGATTTTTTTTTAACATATTTAAGAGCTCAAACTAGTTCTTTCATCAGTCCTTTTTTGTCATTTTACCTTATAAAATAAAACACACAATGAAGATGGATGTTATATGATACTTTCATAGTTTTCACCTATAATTTTTGCAAATTTTCAAAATATAATATTTTCTCCTACAATTTATTTCAAGTGAACTATTGATTTATTTGGTTATTATTGTACGATGATGATTATTTTCCATGATTAAATAATGCACTTAACTATTAGAATGTCCATAATCATACTATATAAATACATATACACATAACTTCTTCAATTTCAAGTCTTTGTCAAACCGTATGCTTTTCTTTTAGAAAATTTTGATTCAATAGTGACTATTCAAACTCTCTTCTTCGCTTCAAAGTTGAGCAGCAGTGCTATCAAAGATATAATTTTCACCAATCTTAAAAACTCATTCCAAGTCATCGCTAAACCCATACGAAATGATATAGGTTTGTAAATTATCTTTAACCTCATAAACCCATAAACTGATCTATTTAGCTTCGAAATAAAGTTGAATAACGTAAGTGAAGGTGATCGACCTACATGTTAGAAGTAGAACACATGGTCAAACGCTCAAGATAAAAGCTTTGATGGAGCTATTGATTGGCGTGTGCGATCGTTCAAGCTATTCCACCGGTTTTCACTTATCTGTACCGACCTATGATGGTTTTGGCTAATTCGGGTCGGATGATCCGATTTGAAATACACATGTGACCAGAAACGCTGTCGTTTCCAGAGCTGACGAAAGAACGAGCTAGTGACCGTCCGATCTATATACATCTCGGTTTCTTTAGTACACCGTGAAACAGAGGAAGAAAATCACAATAACACTGAAAACAGAGAATCCCCAAAAGAAGTCACAGGTGGCTTTAGGGTTTTCGAACGAGATCCTCCTCCACTAATTCGAATAAAAGAAAGACCAATTCTTCTCGGCTCGATTCGTATTCTTCCGTCACGAATCCAATTCTCTGCTCTCTTTTGATCTCACCTCTTTCGGAATTTGGGTTTTTGTTTTTGTTTGAGAAACGATGGGAAGAGGCAAGTTCAAGGGGAAACCTACCGGCCAGCGCCGATTCTCAAGTGCAGCTGATATTCGTAAGGATTTTTTCTCAAATTGTTGCAATCGTTAATTGTTCTTCTATAGATGTTGAAGGAGTCAGATGGTTAAATTGGATACCTCGTGCTCTGTAGATTTATACGAGTTGGATAATCATTTGGTACACAAAAAATTTACGTTTTGATTTGCTGTTATGTGGTTTTGAGTTCGAACCAGTTCTTCGTGTTCCATAGATAGGTTTGGTTCTTGTAAACTTTGATTTAAAAATAAAAATAAAAACTTTATTGTAATCATCACTTACTTGATGTTATGTAATTTTCGTATAGGCCTTAATTTGTTTTTACTCGAGTTCTCTTATCTGTTTCTCTGCTATTGTGTGAATAGTCTTGACTTGTTTGCTTGATTCAGTGCTTTGAAGCTGCAATATCTTATAAGATCTAGTCCTTACCATCATGTAGCTGTTACATTGGATGAACTGATTGACTCGTACTGTCTTGTTACTTGTTTAAGTTCTTACGTTGCTGTTTTTTTTTGGGTTCTGTAGTTGCTGGCACTTCTGCTGCACGTCCTCGGTCATTCAAGCAGGTACTTTAGTAGTTTTCTCTTACATGTTAGATTGGCGTGTCGGGTGAATCATTTGGCCTTTTTTTATGGTATTATCAGAAAGAAGCTGAATACGAAGAAGATATCGAGGAGGAGTCTGAGGAAGAATCCGAAGAAGAATCCGAAGATGAATCTGATGTGAGCGAAAACCCATAATTCTTATGTGGCCTTGTTCATCTATTGTCTTTGTTGACGACAGACAGTTGATCTTTACTTGTTCTATAATATCAGGTGAAGAAGAAAGGACATGAAGCTCTAATCGAAGTTGATAACCCTAACAGAGCAAAACCAAAGACCTTGAAAGCAAGAGACCTCGATGTAAGCTCTCTGTGTGGTCAGTTTCTGTGTGTCGCATATATATATATATAAACATGTTTGTCTTAATAACATTTTGTTCTTCTCATATGTTGATTATTAGGCTAGTAAAACAACTGAACTCTCCAGGCGTGAAAGGTTAGCTGCTAATACTGAACATTCTATTCTCTATCATTCAACATTTCGTATAAATGAGCTTCTTACAGTTCCATCTTACATTGTCTTCTGCAGGGAGGAGCTAGAGAAGCAGCGAGCTCATGAGCGATACATGAGGTTGCAGGAGCAAGGCAAAACCGAACAAGCAAGAAAGGATTTGGGTAAGCAACTATGGATCTCTTGTTTCCTCACTTGTCTCTTTCTATTCTACCAAATTTCCTTATCGATTACCTTATCCCGTGTTTGTGTATGTGTGTACAGATCGTCTGGCTCTGATTCGCCAACAGAGAGAAGAAGCTGCGAAGAAGCGAGAAGAGGAAAAAGCAGGTAAAAAAACCTCTAGAAACAACCACCTTTTGCGATGCTTTGGTTTCAAAAAAAAAAGAAAACAGAATCGTTTCTGATCTTTCAATGTCTCTGTTTATTGTAGCGAGAGACGCGAAGAAAGTTGACGCTCGCAAATGAGAGAAGTGTTCACCCTAAAAAAACCCTACCTTCTATAGTACTTAAAAAAAGAAGAAGACTCCTCATCGAGTTTTATGCGATTAAAATGCGTTGTTTTTTACTTTGTTCTTTTTTCGATTGGTAAACAGTTAAAACCTTTGTCTATTTACCAAGTATCTTGTGGATCTCTCTATCTTAATACATTTGAAAGTTATAACATCTCTTATTAACGTCTTTAGTTTGGTTTGGCAAGAAACTTTAATCTTACGCCAAAAACTTGCTCTGTATGAGCTCGCAATAATTTCCACAACTACTGCAATCAATATATTGTGTATTGTGTAATACGTAAGGCATGATTTTGGATTGACTTACTATAAAAGATTCAAAGTCTATCCGTGCATATTTTTAACAAGTTTTACAAACTAGTAACAACAAATCCATATGAAGTCACACTATTGATACCAAATACAGTAATTTAAAAAAAAAAAAATTGTTATCGACCTACTCAATATAAAACACAATTCCATAAGTTCACAGAGTAATAATTTTTTTTCAAAAAAATTATATAAATATATATGCTCTTAATAATATAGTAAATTAATATTTGTATATAATTTCCACCAATTTATAATAAGTAATTTTTTGGGAAAACTTTGTTTGTTTTAAATTATATTACATTTTCAATTTTTAATGAAATAATTATTTTTTCTTCTTTTTAACTATTTGTATTTAGCATATTTGTATCATTAGTTGAAATAAGTTGAACTATGTTTGATAAAAATTATGTTAAAAACTTAATTTATTATTATTTTAAGATGACTAGTTATAACTAATGTGAAACAACTCGAAGAAGATTTTGGCGAGCCATTTTAATAAAAATATTATTATGTAAATAATAATTCAACAATTGCATCTACAGAGCGGAAAGAAAAAAACTAATCGTGAAAAATCTGGAACGGTAATTGTAAACATGTACGGTACGTCGGTACCTAGTATTATTACAGAAATCGTGAAGACATATTGTTAACCTTATTATAATTATTAATCAGGTGTAAAAACATATACTAGTAATAATCAAAACCATCCTTCATCAAGAGTTCGTATTTAAAAGATCTTGAGGGTCCTCATCTCATCTCTTTTGTCCCATTAATATTTAATATACGTTACATAATGATAGCATAAAAAAAAAAAATTCCGAGAACAAAGAAAAAAGACTAGAAATACGCAACTGACATAAACTGGATAACATTGGGAACTAACTTTAATTAATCTAACTAAGTTCCAATTTTTTTATATCTTTTTTTTTTCAAAATCTCGAAAACGTAAGGTCATATAAACCTTCATAAATTGTATAAAACATGAAACGCAAACTTCATATAATTGGTAACTAAATAAATTGAAGAAATCCCTTATTATATTAGACATTCATCCATAAAACTCTTCGATCTTCATTTTCTAAATCTGCAAAAATCAAACACAAACGCTTGAGCAATTTTTTTTTTTTGTTAAAAATAAAACTCAACCCGTTAATTATTTAAAATAATTTTGCATATCACAATAAAAACTCACAAGATAATAAACACCGCCGTTTTGAAGAGGTTGAAAAGTAACACCAAATTCGTCTGTAAGAATAGGCTGCCCAAATGAGTTTATCAACACGGCGTCGCTTCCAAATGCCTCTTTGACGTTGAATAATCCGGCCGCCACTTCTAAAGGCATGTCGTTGATGAACACCGTCAGCCTCACCGGAGAAACACATTCTCTGGTATCTCCACCACCGGATAATACTACATCTTCAGGTGCACAAATAGAAACCACGAGTCTTTGCTCGTCATTATAATGATCAATACAACACGTTTTTGGTATTCATTTGAGTATAGAAATATAAATAATTTACGCAAGATTTTTTTTTTAAATTAACAGTAGGAGGTCAAATCAAAAGACCAAAACGTCTTTTCCATAAAACACGTATGCATGCGTTACTTGGGTCAAAAAAACGAAGGAGAAGATTAATAGGCTATAGTTAATTAATAATTTACTTACCATATTCATATATATATATATATACATAATTTAATAAATAGTAATCTCTATAGCAAATGTAGAATATTATTTTCTATATCATATTACGTGGGTTTTGATTAAAAAAAATATCTTGCAAATAAATAATGATATTATACACAGCTTCGATGGTTGATTGATTACCTTGTGATTGATTGATGGTTAATGGAACAGGAAACGAATTAGAAAAATAACCATTTCCACCGCCGTCAAAACTGATCTCCGGAATGTCCATATTGACACCGTTATTAACGGCGGCGAGTTCCATGCTCTCTCCGGTGACAACCGGCAAAACAAAATCACCAAAACCAAACCCTGAATGGGTCAAGCTCGGATCATTATTAACCGGATATAGAAAACTGGCCGGATCAGTTACCGTCAACTCATTGTTTTGACCCGGAAATAAACCGGTTTCATGGTTAACCAAACCAAAACAAGGATCAGTACCATCACTTGGAGTAATGATTCTGTCCTTCCTTGTCTTGTTAGGGTTACAACCGGACATTTTAGGGTTTTTCTTAAGAACACGAAGCTTGTGTTTTGCCCGTGATTTCCGGTTTTGAAACCAGTAAAAAACGTTTGCGTCTCCGATTTGACCGTATTCTTGAAGTCGGATCCTGATTCTTTGAATCTCGTCTCTAGGTGGGTTGACAATACCCGAATTGAAAATCGATTCGAGTATCCGAATCTGCTCTGGTTTAGGATTCCATCTCGGTTTAGGATCTGGTACACGATCTGATACACAGATCGATTTAAAAATCATCATGCATGTCTTAACATATCTAGCTTGTTCCTATAGTAATGTACGTGGTGTGTATAATATATACTAATATATGAACATGTGATACCTGAGGAAAAGGGAGAAGGTTTGTTGCAATTAGAGTAGTGCATGTAAGATGGAGTGTCCATGTCACGATGATGATGATGATTGTTGCAGGGCTTGGATTTGAACATGCTAGGCCAATTTTTGTTTGAGGAGGACATGATGATTTTGGTGATATGTGACTAGAGAGAGAGAGAGAGAGAGAGTTCTTAGGGTTGGTATAGGTTAAGTGAGAATAACAAAGCTATACTCTCACTTTATATATTAGCCTCTTTACCATCCCTTTGGTGTGCATCATTCACAATTAATAACAAGTAGAAAACGTAAAACTAGAGAGGAAAATACAAAAAGAGCAAAAACAATACTGCCTATTGTACATTTGTACTGTCTAGTGTCTACGTTCATTTCACCTTTCTTTTTTTTTAATATAGGTAATTCGGATTTGAAACCACTTCATTTGGACTTGGCTTTGATTATTTCTTCAATCAATTGGCTTTGATTATTTCTTTAATGGCTTTCCTGATTATTAGATTTGTAAAAACAAAACACTTCAAATGGATATGCATGTACCAGTACAAATATAACAATCATCCATATGAAGTGTGTTTTTTTTAGAGATATTAAGTGGTAAAATATGATTGGTTTACATTTGGATAATTTTTGTACTTCTTTCTTATTTTCTGGACATTAGTTGGTCAAATTAAGTAAAGTGGGGGGTTTGGATTGACTCGAGGGATCATATTTATTCTACTCATTAATATTTCGTCAACAAATAAGAGAAAATATTAAAAAAAATTTTTTTATTAATGATGGTTTAAATTTAGTTATACTTAATATGCAGTTAGATGGAGAATAATTGAGTAATTAACAAAAAAATGAGTGCCTAAAACTGTAAGTATAGATGGAAAATAATTAAGTAATTAACAAGAATATATATGCTTTTCTTTAAGATTGCGAAAAATGGATAGAGGCGAGAGGTGACTTAAGCCAAGAACGACATCCCCCTTTTACCCTCTAATTTGACTGCGACAAAAAAGTATAAGAAAGAATATAGAACTTCAGAAAGTACTGAAAGACTTTTGAGCCAAGTGAATTGCCGTTTTTCGTAGTTACCATATATATTCACTTTGAACAAAATTTTTGGAAATGGTATTAATAATTTTTTTGTTGCTTTTCATAAATTCTGTTACACACAATTTCGAAGTAACCCTAAAAGGCCTAAACATGAAAAATACAGGGTTAAAAGAACATGAAAAATTCACCAGCCAAAAATTCCGTTACACATTTTATTTTTCTAGTGTTCACACGTCTTTATTTATTTATCACCTTCTTTTTTTGAGCATTTGTTTTTTTGAAAAAAAGAAATTCTACAATTAATTTAATCATTCATTTTTAGTCATTTTTCGTTATATAATATATGATGTATGTTCCTTGACTTAGGAAGAAATGCCAAAGACAATAATTTTGAAAGTTTATTATAAACATAAGTTTTAAGAAACTTTCACATATCTAACTTTTTACCGCTATTTTAAAGTTTTAAAATTCTTCTAATTTAAACTGCTTAATTATATTATAATAAATATCAGTATTTTAAAATTTCAAAATATCTTACATATATAACATTTTTTTAATAGCAAGCTCTGAGATGAAATTACATATTCTAGATACAAACTCTTACATATTTTTTTTAAAAAATTACTTTGAAATTTATGCAATACATAGATAATCTTAGTTACAAGTACTTTTATACTGCGGAATTAAACCTCATCCTTCCGGGAGGAGAACAAAAACGGAACTAGCTTAGCTACCTTCTCCAACTCTATTATAACCACAAAAATGCTCTCCTATGATCGTGATTCGTATAATATAGAACTCCAAATATATAAAAAGTGTTACATTTGTGTAACTTAATTAAGACGCAGATGAACCTGGTACGCGCAAAGTCACTCCTTCTGTCCCTCGGATAGATGTTAGTCGCTTTTAAAATTTTAACTTGATCTAGAAAATAGTATAACGTTCTGTCACATTGCATCCATGTTCGTATGACTAAGATATATGGGGAGAAAAAGAGAGGAAAATAAGAGTAAGAGCAAGACCATTATATAATAAATAGTTCATGTGGCTAAGCAACGACTAGAGTGGGCATTATAAATAGGGAGACAAAGTTGTTTCTTTCTTTTTGACTTATGTTTTCTAATTTTGTCACATTGATCACTCCTACACGCCTCATCCTATTTGTTTGTTTTTCAATTTTCTTCACTATTATGATCATCAATATTGACACGTTATATTTGATATATAAAGCTGTATAATCCATCATTTGCCATTGTTGTCTATGAATGACTTTTCTAATTACAAATGAAAAGGTTAAAAGATGCATCGGCTCACGATTAACCACTTAACTATTATAAACAACAACAAAAGTTATTAGTCTATTCGCTTCGGCCTCACCAAGGCTTAAGCAAAGACTTTATAATTCGTACGGCTGAACAGAAAATTCTGTACTCTGTTACCATATAAATTGAAGTTTATGTTAAGTGTGTGAACTATTATTGTTTCCATTCAGTTTTTTTTTTTCGTGTTAGTTTTATACTGTTTGATTGCGCGATCCACTTCATTTGTGACAAACTAACATGTACATTTGATGTTGCTATGCTTTGAGAAAACGGGAAATATTAATGTGGTTAAAATGTGTCTATTCAGTCTTAATCTATGTTTTTTGAAGAAAAAAGTTTGATTGAATTGACTCTTTTATTAATTAAATCATGTCGTTATAGTTATGAAAAGGATTTCGATGTTGAATTATTTTCTCTTTCTCCTCTTGATCCTCCTCTGATCACCTTTTTCCAATCGCAATCGTGAAAGCTCAAGGAAAACTGTTTATGAATTTGAAAGATTTAGAACGATAGAAAGTGGTATAATTCATCTTTCATGATTGTTATTAAACATTAACAAACCACTATTCCTCACAAAAAGCTGCTTCTAAGGATAGTACTAGAAAAACCAATCAATCTTTAACTATTTTCTTACATACATCTTACTTTTGGTCAGATCAGTCATTTTTTATATAAAAAATTGTTATAAAAGTATACGAAAGATAAGAACTTAAAAAAGCAATCTGCTCTGAAAATGTAAATTATTTTAATAATATGATAATATGGTATAATATGTTAGTAACTCAAAGAAAATATCATCTGATTCTTGTGTTCAACATTAGGTGTTTATGCTATCACCATTTGAACTTTTATATCAACTTCGAGAGTTTTCAACTAATATTTTTATGGAAATGGTAAATTATAAATTTTAGGTATGTTATAATTATGTAGACTGTTATAAGTTTAATACAGTATACTGATGATTAAAAAAGATAAATTTATGTAGCTAGATTAGTTTCTGCAATATGAGATTTATCAATTATACGTATGGCAGAAAATTCTTTACGACTAATAAATCCTTTTGTCATTACAAATATAACCCAAAAAACTGAAACACATGTATATATAAATGTTTTTTTATTAATTCAAATGTTGAAATATCAGAAGAAAAAGCATGTTCTTGATCTCTTGGTCTTCAATGGTTTTATCTTCTTCTTTGCCTTTGGTGGCCTCAAAGCTACCCGGATCGCTGTATCAAACACTGCCTTCACATTCTGTCACATATTGACAGTGAAAAAAAAAAAATCAGCTTACTTAATTTACTAATTATGTTTTATTTCAACAAAATCTTTACTCATATAGTAATTAAATACCTGTTGGGTTTTGGAGCTGCATTCTAAGTACCTTACGGCTCCAATCATCTTTCTTAATTCTTCTCCCTGTTACTCAAATTCATTTATACTATTACATTCACAGTTATGAGTTATGATCTCTTTTTTGGGGTAAAATATAAACATTCATATTTGTATTTATAAAATTAATCATATTTTGTCTTTATAAGGATACCTGAGCAGGTGTTATAGAAGCTGCTCCTGGATGATCTTTCAAAAACTGCTTGTCATCCCTCAAATCTGTAATATTTTGTTTCTAGAATTATCTCGCTAATAAGAAATATACTTAAAAAGAAATCATCCAAATACTTTCATGATTTAAGATTACACATCCTAAGGAAAATGTATAAACTAATAAACCTAACTGGGCTATTGCTTATAGCCCATTAATAACCCAAGTGGGCTATCTCTTACTGCATATTGGAATTTTCCTGCTATCGGGTCATGTTTATACGGTACAGAAACAAGAAACTGTAAAAATGAAGAAGACTATTTATGGGAACCAGTAAGTTAGAAAACTTTATCTAACTGCAAAATGATTAAATGATGAATATTTTATTTTCATTAAAATTGTATAAAAGGATATAAAATATTAACCGATTTCACATAATCACAAAGCAAATAGTATTAAAATTTTGCATAGTTACGGAATTTGTCACTCTATCATTGACGGATTCATTAGCAAATGTTGATAAACCTTTTTCGCGAAAGCCAATAACAGAGAAACATTTATTACCTAATTTGGTTCCGACGAGCACAATGGGGATGCTAGGCGCATAATGTTTCAGCTCCGGAAGCCACTATTAATCAAAATTTTAATTTAAATGATCTCAAGAACAACTTAAAATGTTTCATCGTAATCATTTTTTTGTAAAAGCAGATGCAAATTTTTAAAAGCTACCTTTTTGTAAATATTCTCGTAACTGGCCTTGCTAATTAGGGAAAATGCTAATAGAAACACATCTGCTCCTCTGTAACTCAGAGGCCGAAGCCTATTATAATCTTCCTGCCCTGATAATTCCACATCAATTATAATTATGAAAATTTAGTATTTATATTTATCAATTCATAACTTTTGGTAAAAAAAAAAAAATATATATATATTTACCAGCAGTATCCCAGAGGCCGAGGTTGACAGTACTTCCATCGACGACCACATTCGCACTAAAGTTGTCGAAAACTGTTGGAACATAATCCTGTAAATCATAATTTATATAATTTATATCCCAAACATATAAACAGATAGAAAAATACAGTAGTTTAGCTTTGGTTCCGGATCTAGCAAGGTCCAATAGTATTAAATGAAAATATTTACATTTCCATTATAAAAAATACAATTACACATCAAGAATCGATCTTTTTGTTTTCTTTAAGTACGTGTACGTAAAAAAAAACCCTTAGCATAAGAGAACTTTCCATGAATATGTACTTATCCAGGCTTTGTCAAAACGAATCATAAAACCTAAACAACATGGACTTACCTAAAAGCCAGTAAAAATCTCAAAGAGAATAATAATAAAACTCTTAAAACATCAGTTTTAAATGTATTCATGGAAACAAATATGTTAAACATTACCGTAGGAAAAGTATTGCTGGTATATGAGATCAGCATACAAGTCTTTCCCACTGCTCCATCTCCGACAGTCACACACTTGATGAATCTTGCTGTGCTCATTTTTGCCTCTTTTATCTTCAGTTTCTTTTATTTTTCTGTCTGTGAATTTGTGTGTGTGTTTGCTTTTTATGTGTAGAAGAGAAGAGAAGCGGTGGAGGGTGCTTAAGAAGCTTGTTGTGATGATTATAGTTGTTTATTGGTGAAGAGGATGATATTCTTCTGATTGCTACTATTGTTGTTAATTATTATTTGCTTATTTGGTAAAGGAGGAAATTTGAAGCAAAACGTACTAAATTAACCGAACTAATACCGAATCAAGGACCTTTATAGATAGATTGGTTTTATATATCTTCAAATCAATTTAAAACAGTAAACCAAACACACTCTCACATTCAGTCATAAACTAGAAAATGAAATTTCACAAATTTATAATTTCAAAATTAGCTAAATTAATATATTATTATATAAAAAATCGTTTATATATATATTTCGTTTATTTGAGTTTCTGAAACAAATCGAGCAAAACTGATCAGGATGATTTCCAACGGAATCGAACCAGATCAAACCGAAAAGTGATGCCTCCTTTTATTGGTTAAATATATATTTATTTACTTAAATTAATGAATTAAAATGATGAGGAGTTGAGTATTTCTTTTACTTCAAGTGCAAGATCTTGAGATCAGCGAAAGTGATGTTGCCGTTTGGTGTTGGTTGTGAGTGGATTTTTTTTTAAGTGTTGGAGAAGGAACTCTCATCTTACTTTCTTTAAGATTTATTTTTTTATTAAAATATTTCGTTTCTACATTTTATGTTTGTCTTACTTGATCACATATCAACTACTTTGGATATTGATAGGATTGACTTAAATATTAAGATTTTGGTATTTATTGAAACCGTATGCTAATAATTTTACATTTAAAGAATTTTTTCCATTATTTTACATCTTTTTTCTTTGTTATTTTAGTTTGGCCGATTTTTTTTTAACGCTGTATATATATAATTAGTTTGAACCAGTTTTAACAGTAGTTAGATATGTGTTACAATTGCTTATGTAATCTGATAAGATAAGACTACATAGCTCTAGTTCATTGTTGTTCGACAATGTAATAATACTTGTGTTCAAAAACGCGGCCGCCTAGGCGCTAGGTGCACCGCAACCGTGGCGAATAAGTTCGAGTCGGGAATTATGCGGGGAACCGAGTTATGTCCGCGTTGAGCCGCCTAGAACCGCGTTAGACCGCCTAGAATCCGCCTAGTTAAAAAAAAAAAAATATTCAGCTAAAAAAAATTAAACCTAACCAAGGTCCAATTAAGCTTTTAAGTTTTTGATTTAGAGATTGGATTATGATAATCCTTATTTTAATCATCTCATGTTTGATTTTATTTATAAATATTATATAAATGTTATTGTACAACATTTTAAAGTTGAGTTTTATACATAAATATCTTAAATTTGGTATAAATACGTCAAATTGTATAAAAAAACTAGTCCCCGAGTACTCCCCGATTAATCCCCGATTTTTCGTTAACTCGCTAGGTCCGGGTCGACCGCCCGACTAGCGCCTAGCACGTTTCCAAACTTTGAATAATACTGTCGAACTCAAAAATCAATTTTAGACTAAATGGTTAGTAGCTGTACCAAGAAAACTACCACACATAAGCCCATTTATGTGCTATATTATTTTGAATGACAGTACTAAAGGATAAAGTGGTCATACATGCAAGTTGTGGAGTAACCATGCAGAAGCTATGCAAAACTCAAATCAACAAAGGATTTCAATTTCTTTTTCAAAAAAAAAAACAAAGGATGTCAATTTGAGTTTCATGTGCTAATCTATTGTGCTAATCTAAAAACTTATGTCGAGCATAATGTTCATTCTCATATATACTGACGGTTATGCTTTTTTCATGGAGTTGTTGAAGCTTCTGAAAAACCAGTTAAGGTTTTTAAATAGTAAAATTTCGATCAAAAAAAAAAAAAAAAAACCAGTTAAGGTATTAGATTTTTTTTGGTAAAAGATGGTACCGTAATGTGTGAACCAAACACATGGACAGAATGTTATATGACTTTTCAGTTTTGGCCTACTGCAGAATTTTTTTTTTTCAAAATTAAAACTCAAATAATCGTATCTACAATTTACTATATGTTAAAAAAAAAAGACTATTAACGTTGCCAACTAAAATATTATAATTAAAAGGTTCGATTATATAAATTTGGTAGATAAATTTGCAAGTAGATATACAAGAAGAACCATATTTCAGAAATAATGTATTAATATTTATTCTTTTTTTTTTACTATATTATCATTTTAAGTTTATTTTTATACAAAGTTATGAGGATAATTTGTTTTTTTTATTATTCTAGTCTAAAATGTCATGACCCATGTCTTAAAAAAAAAATCTCATGGCCCATTCTAATCTTTTAATTGTATATATTCTAAAAATTTGTGATAAAGATAACACATTTGAAATGTTTACATAATACAACTAAAGTGTGTTCGTTACCTATATGATTATAAAATTGTTATAATACATGTAACCGTAAAGTTCGATTTAATTTTGGTTTTGTAATTAAACTATAACGTTAGTCATTTAAAAAAAAAAAAAAAACAAAGTCTGTTTAGTGTATGTGGTATGTTTATACAGTGATTGACAGTTGATGCATCACAGTTGTATATATGATGACGTCTGTGTATACTCATGGCCTCTTGTATAGGGCCTTATGTAATGTTACTGTATGGGCCTAATTATTTCGAAATACTTTGAATAACCAACATACGATATCCATTTGTTATATGTGTGTGAGTATATATACTCATTTTAATTAACACAAGAATCTCCGACCAATCTATCTTCAAAAAATCATAAATTTCTATAAAATAGAAAAAAAAATAACACTAATTTCTAAACACAACCAGATCTCTGTAACATAAAAAAAAAAAATATTTGAAGAAAACTTTAAAAAAACTGTATGATTTTCTAAATAACGTAAAGTAACAGAGAAAATGCATTTTAAAATTCAAATAAATTTATCATATCTAAAATTTTAAACTCTTATTAATTTGAGTAATGGTAAATTTGATATAAAATCTGATAAATCTATCGCAGAATTTGATAAACTCGATTCAAAATTCAGCGATTCGGTGATTAGTTCTTTTCATCCAACAAGCCTAAAAAGGAAAGAATCTAAAGAAGAAATATATTTACTAATTTTTATATGCTAATCTTTTGTAATAAATTCAGAATAAAAAATATGATGAAATGTCAAATCCAAATAAACGATAAAACTAATTCAAATGAAGAGAATTTAATCACAGAAACACAAAAAACTGATTTAAATAGAAAATAATTATATATTGATTTGGTCGGTTATATGAAAATAAGATATTAGATCGTTGAAGTCGACATTTAAAAAAATAGAAAATTGATTTTTATTATTAAATATGTTAGGTTATAAAAGTTATTATACCTATCTAAAAGCTCTATTTTTATTATTTTTTTAAGTTAAGCTGTTGTACTTTTGTAAATTGTGGTCTTAAAAATTGTATTTCTAGCAATTTCTTATTTATCAATAATGCAATGTATACCAACAAAATATTTGTCTTATGTCCTTAATGGAATAATCAATCGGCTAGATGGATGTTTGTCTACTTATTCTATTGCTATTAGTCTATTAATTACTTTAAGTAGTATAATGCTATCATTTTAAAATAAATTTCGAAATTAAAATTTATTATACTTCATAATTAAATTTAGAGAAATCTAACGAATACCCACAATTTACAACATTTAATATCACATTACAACATTTAAAGCTTCACCAATATAATCCAGATGCAAGTTGTTGCATTAACTAATCGATCCACGTGATTATTCATCCAAATAGATAAATTTCAGTTTCAGTAATTTTTTCGTATGTGACAGGCCAGTTTCCATTTTAGTATTAAACTCTGTTTTGTAAAAAATTCGGTTCAGTAAAAGAATAATACTATCGTAATTCGTTTTCGTTTTTTATTTCCTTTTAAACTATAGAAATCGTTCTTTAGAAAAAACTATAGAAATCGTTAAAATGTATTTAGTCACTGGTTTGGTTTCGTAGCTTCGGTTCAGAATTAGTTTTGGATATAAGTTTATCTTAAATTTCGTATCTCATGGTTTTTATAAGACATAAAAATGTTTTCAGAATGATGGAAGTTTATGATTTTAAATATTTTTGCAACAAAGAGAAAAATATGTGAGTGAGTAGTGGACTTGCGTAGGCCTGGGCTCAAGTACTCGTTACTCGTATATTATTCGCGACTCGCCCAGTATCTGCCTCGTCCGAATAAGTACTCGCCTCGCGCAAATCGGGTAACAAGTCGAGAAATTCGATTACTCGCAAATACGATGCAAGTATCAAGTAACGTTTTCTTTTTTGATACTCGCTCCGTTCAAGCTTGCCTCGTCTTTTTTTTGTATCAATTTTAATTTTAATGTTTGTTTTATTGTGATCAACTTTATTTTTATAAGAACAAAAGGAATTAAGAAGAAACAAAAGCTTGATGTTGTTTTTAAGTATTTCAAATTTTATTTTCAAGTATTTATGTTATTTTGGATGTTTTGAAACTTGTATAATTTGTATGTAGAGATTTTAAAAAACTTGTTTAAGTATTTATGTTATTTTATTGTAATATTTGTTTAATAAATTAGCAAGTCGCAAGGCAAAGCTTAATAAATTAGCAACTCGCAATGCAAAACTTAATAAATTAGCAAGTCGCAAGGCAAGGCAAGTAACTCGCAAGTCGGCCAATTTTTAGCAAGTACTCGTGACTGCAAGTACTCGTCCGTCGCAAGGCAAGTAACAAGGCGACTTTCGTAAAAATTGAATGGAGTAAGACGGGTCGCAAATATACCGAAAAGTCTGGATACCCGTCCTGCGCCCAGGCCTAGACTTGCCGTCTAATTTAATTAACATAAATATTTTTTTGGTTCGATCTTGCAAACACTAGTTTATTTGAGCATAGAAAAACAAATAAACTGATTCGATTTTCTTTATTGGAAAGAATGTTAATTCAAAAAAAATTATATATAATTTTAATTTGGTTAGGATCAATTATACAGTAAACGACACCCCTGATAAATACGATCGGATATTATATTACACTATATTATGTGCTTACATTAGTAGGTAACAAACCAAACTTCTCAGTTGTCTCCACTCCAATCGTTCACGACATGAGAAGCCATCACACTTGTTCTTCTTCTTCTTCCTCCTTTTCCTTTATCTTCTTCCTCTTCCTATTCTCCATCTCCTTCTCATTCTCTACACCAAAACCCGAACCCCTAAAACCTAAACCAATTGGATCATACCATAAACCTAAACAACTAGTCTCAGCTATTCTAGTTTTTGGAGATTCAACCGTGGACCCTGGCAATAACAACTACATCAAAACAATTTTCAAATGTAATTTTCCACCTTATGGACTCGATTTCAAGAACAGCGTTCCCACCGGTAGATTTTGCAATGGTCGACTGGTGACAGATTTCATTGGTAAGTATTCTTATATTATTAATTATATTTGAAATATCTTGACTATATTGTGAAACTGTTATCATTATATATATGCATAGGTTCATATATTGGAGTGAAGGAGAATGTGCCAGCATATTTGGACCCAAATCTTGGAATAAAAGAGTTAATGAGTGGAGTTAGCTTTGCTTCAGCTGGTTCTGGATTTGATCCTCTCACTCCAACCATTGGTGTTAGTATCAGTCTCTATCTCTTATCTCTCTTTTTATTATTATTCTAGAACATAATTAAAAACGTAAAAAGACTATAGCTAATTATATATATTGGGGTCTTTATATTACTGTAACCATATTGGTGTTATGAGAATTCCAAACCTATATTTAAGGTAAAAACTAGATAGAATACAAGTTACGTTTTTTTTAAAAAGACTAGAAATTTAATTAGGGCAATCGATGGTGTACAAGTTTTCAAATTTTATTTCTTATTAAAGGGGGTTTACACTTAACATACTTACTTTTGTAACCCAAAATGTTACATTCTTTAAGATTCAAGGGATACATATTTTATATACGTTATGTCGACAAAAGAAAAAATATTTATATACGGTGATGAACAAAACCAATCATTTAATTGTTGGACCTATTTCATTAAATATAACATTTCAAAAGAAATTGAATCCTCATATATATTTACATTTATTAAATAACAAATAGCTCATGTTTATTGGCGGGTAGGTTCTGGAATCTGACAGAAGAAAACTTGTAAGATAAAAACAAACATCTCAAATCAATTATTACTTGACGACATGAATATGAACGAAGTTTTGGCATTTTTATGTAAGGTGCGCGTGTATTTTATAACAATCAGAGCATACGATAAAAGAATACCAATATTTACGATTATTCCGAGTCGTCGACGACAAAATAAAACGAGTTTTAGGCTCCGAATGGAGAACGTAAATCAGGCGTTGCGGATCAAGCGAATCAAGCGGATTAAGCAGATCAAATGTGGATCAAGCGGATCAAGTGGTTTAAGTGTGGATATAGCGGATCTAGCAGTTTAAACATATGTTTGAATGGTGAAAGCGGATAAAAAGTGGTTCAAAACTATATAAATTTTTAAATTTATAATAATTGATNATATAAATTTTTAAATTTATAATAATTTATAAATTTTTACTTATTATTTTAACTTTGATAGCTAAAAGTTATTATTCTTCAACAAATACATTATATTTAAAAAAATTTAGAAATGCATTTACATAATTACATTTAATATATCATATATAAGATACATTCAAATACACTGGTAGAAAATGATGAATCCTAAAAAAAAATTATAACTATAATAAACTATACAAAACTGTTATAGTGTTAATTTTATACATGTGAATAAGTTTATAAGATTTAAAATTAATTTCTAATATATTATAATGAAATAAATATAAATGTGAATTTTATTCAAAACATTACATATAAAATAAATTTTTAGTTACAACATACTAAATAAAAACATATATTTTTATATAAAGTATTTTAATTTGTCCAGTCTAAAAACTAATAATAAACAGTAGTATATTTCTAAGTGTGAAACAGTAGACGTAAAGTACCAAACCGCAATCACAAATCACACTATAAAAAAAATTCAATTATATGTATTTTCAAAGAAAAAATAACATGGAAAATTGGAAACAGTAGAAACACATTAAAAACACTCCAAATTTGCTGAGTTTTACTGTACAAAGCGGTTCTGAAACTTTTGTTCATAGATTGAACCACAAATGGTTCTTCATTATTATATTATTTTAGTAAAACAGTCTGTTTGTAACTTGAATAAATTGGTGAATGGTAACACAATTGCGGTTCATCCGTTGTACACGGTTCGACCGCTGAATATACGCTTCCCATTCACACACTTAAAACAAACCATAAAGGTCGTAATTGCTACTACTAGAGTAATCAACAATCTAGCCGTTCTAGCTTTTTTTCTAAATGTATATGATAAACTATACCTAATTTACAAAAAATAACTCCAACTAACTAATCCTATTTCGTAGTGTTAAATCAAGTAAATGTTTAGTTTTTTCTTTTTACGGGAAGCAAATGTTTAGTTATTTGGACTAAAATACTTTTATTGTACCATAATTTTTATTTTTAGCGAACTTTGTGCCATAATTAATTTCAAACCAATAATTGAATATTCGTGGCCACATTCATTAAAAACTTTTGATACAGTTTGTGATTGATAATATTATATTGTAAGTATATAGATTTAAAATCTGACGTAAAAAAAAATTTAAAAACCTAAAATAATAGAACTCTATTTTTGACATTATATTTTTTTATATGGGATCAGAAACATAAATGTCTTGATTGCATAGATATTATTTGTTAAATAAAATATCAATTTATCGTCGTTAACAAAAATATCAATGTATCATCAGCTAAAGGAAATGATATTGGTAATTTTAGATATTAATTTCTCTTTTATTTGTTTAGCTATTTTAAATAAATTTAATTGATGTGTTCTGTGTTGTTGCTGTCATTGGTGTGGATGTAGAACGTCATAGACATTCCAACTCAGCTAGAAAATTTCAAAGAATACAAGAGAAAATTGGAGGTTGAAATGGGAAAACAAAAAATGGAAAAACACATAGAAGAGGCTGTGTTTTGTGTAAGTGCAGGCACCAATGATTTCGTCATAAATTATTTCGGACTTCCAATACGAAGAAAAACTTTCACTATCGAAGCTTATCAGAAATTTGTTATTTACAATCTCAAGCAATTCATCCAGGTAAATTCATATTTTCTCACTATACCTAGATATAAATGCTTATATTATATTGTCTACTAAAGTATGTCAGTACAAGTGATTAGTTTTTTTTTTATATTCTGTATTCAAACTTTTTCTGAATACAAAATGTTATTCTATAAATCAAAATTTTTAAAAGCTAACTGGGAATTTAGGGAAGATTATGGATCTAAAACCCAAATTTGTTACGGACTTAAGAAAAAAGCTAATATTTTTTTGTTCAAATTGTATCTAAATTTTTATCTATTTATTCATTTAAGTTTTGAATTTTTAATATCGGTTATTTTGAAGAAAAAAAATTTGAATGTTCAATATATATTTTAGTCTAGTTTCAATAATGATGTTGTAGTTTTTTTGTTAACCAAAAAACTGAACCTGCTTTTGTTTGGTGTGGGTTTGATTTTTGTTCCAAATTAAGCTTTCTAATCAAATGTAATCTACTGTTAATTTTCAAGAACTTAAAAAAGAATGGGTTCATATGATTTTTTCAGTTTTTAATTTTTGTCTATTTGTATAGTAATTAAAATATTATAAACCAAAATTTTCTACATAGAAGTTCTATATACAACAAAAACAGGTTATAGTTTCAAAGATACCAAAATTTTAATCAAATGTTAAAAGTATTACAACTACTAGGTTTATAAGAGGTACATAAGAATTCTATAATAGTTCGTATTTATTTTTCGGTGGTTATGATATTTTTTTCTAAAACTAAAATTTCTGACACTTTCAACATGTTTGGTTTTTACTTTTTAACAGTACTTGTAAGGAAAAAAACACAAAATATTATTAAATTTTATTTTTTCCTTATGTTCTCCACTTGAATTACTAAATTGAGGAATGTACAATCCAGATTTCAATTTGATTTTGTATTTTTTTTCTTGGACTTTCATTTTACAAATAATTATATCTAAATAAATCGAGTTTAGAGATAGTTTAGTTTAGATTCGGTTTTGGTTTGAATTCAAATTTTAGTAAATATATTTTCCATTTTAAAGAATTTTTGGTTTTGGATTCATTTGTTTCGTTCAATTCGATTTGAGTTTTTGGTTTTGCAGAATGCAGATAGTTTTTAAAGAGATCCTTACCATATTAACGTATGGTTTGGTTTTCAATTAGACATTAACATATGGTTTGGTTTTCAATTGGGCTACTCCGGTTTGATTTGGTTTAGATGAGATTAAATAGTTTAACCAGGATTGGACATCTTTACATGAGCTCACTTTCAAAATGGGTCTGGTTTCATTGGTTCAGCTTTGATTTGACTGGTTTAGTTTGTCTTTTTTTTTTTTGGACATTGACCAGTTAAGTTTGTTTTAATACAGTCTAATTTCTTACAAATTTTTTTTTTTAATATTAATATGGTTATATGATGGTTAGGGTTTATGGAATGAAGGAGCAAGAAGAATAGCGGTGGCAGGTTTGCCACCAATTGGGTGCTTGCCAATTGTTATAACTCTGCTCTCCAGCGAAGCTTTGACCAACCGTCGTTGCATCGACCGTCTCTCTGCGGTAGCCACAAACTACAATTTCTACTTAGAAAAAGAATTGGGCCTCATGCAAATGAGTTTGGCCCATCTTGGGTCCAAGATCTTTTACCTCGACGTTTACAACACAGTTTATGAGATCATTCATGACCCTCGAAAATACGGTAACCACACAAACCGATTAGATTTTGGGGTCAAGATTTTATGTTTTACGGTTTACATCTTCGTTTAAGATTTGGGGTTTAGAGGATTTTAACATTCAAAATCACTAATAACCATTGTTACCAGTTTATGTTTAGATAATCGGGGGCAAGAGTTTATGTTTTTTTAAGACAATTAAATATATTTGTTTGTATGTTATAGGGTTTGAAGAAGTGAGCAGTGGATGTTGTGGAAGTGGATACCTAGAGGCATCGATCTTGTGTAATTCAAAGTCTTATGTGTGTCCTAATACATCTGCTTATGTCTTTTTCGATTCCATCCATCCAAGTGAGAAGACTTACTTCATCCTTTTTAAGTATCTCCAACCAACTATTGATTTTATTCTCAGTTCTTTCTAAGATTTTTAATTAGTTAATACAGCTAATTGATAAGTTGAGTTTAATATATTGATAAGATATTTTTATTCCCTGCTTGCTATAATGATATGTAGTGTTGGTTTATGTATTATACTATTTCAAATTGAAATATATATTTTTTACATAATACGATGTTTTTGTTTCTTTTAGTTCTATTAGTCATATACATTATTCGAAAACTGATAGTAATGTGTTATCGTTGATGGCTTCATATTATTATTCTGATTTTATTTTTGTAGTTAGTATTTATAAAATTCATTTTGGTTGATCTAGCTTGATTTGGAATCTATAACTTTGATAGAAAATTATTTGCATATGTTAAACTTATGTTTCATTCATATAAACTTTGCTTATATTTTGCTTTGTTTACTGTTTCTTTTTTACTCTTTTACTCATGTTCTTTACACGCTAATTTTGATTGTGAAAAGTAATTTGATAGTTTATAGCTGTATCTCCAATCTCAATCTCAAATAGTAAAGTTGTATAATCTTCTAGTTCTAGAAAATACCTTATTGCCATAGTTATTTGACATTAATGGATAACATACCCCAATCAATGTGTTACTTTCTCCTACTATGTTCTATGCCTTTTTAATTATGGTAATATACGCTGACGTGTCGATTTCCTAGGGAGAGGTTGATCATTTTACGTGTTTTTCTTTTCCATAAAATAATTATGTTTTCATTGTATTTTTTATTTTTAGATAGTTGTGATTTAAATAGAAATGCATCAAATGCATTATTGTAAATATCATGTCTGAATTTTATTTATAATATACGAAAAATAAAAATGCATTTGTGACTGGCTATTGTGGTTTTTTTTTTTAAATTATTTAAAACAATATATTGTTTTTCTTATATTACTGTTGTCTGTTGGTAAAGTGAAATGAAATAAATTTATATTATTCAAATGAGTTTATGCCCCGGTAAAAGAAGTTTCTAAATCCGTCGCTAACCATGCATTGATAGCATACGAACATACAACATATTCTAAACAAGAAAATCTTCACTAATAGTTGCAATGGCCTTTTTAACGATGATCTGATACATTCGTTGTGTTGGGTGGACCGCATCCCAAAAAATGTATTTGGTGGGATCTTTGCATACTTGCATATCTTTGCATGTCTCTCCATATTCATAGGTACCCGTTCCACAACATCCTTTTGAAGCTTCGACGAAACCTACAAGTTGCAACAATAAAAAAAAAATATAAATACATTTATGAGATCCCTGCTTTTCCTTTGATTACTGATTGTATCTCAAAGTTATGTGTATGAAACAATCAGAATTCAGACCCATTGTTCTCACCAAATTTTCTTGGGTTTTTAATAGCTTCTTGGATGGTAGAATAAGCATCGACGTAGACAGTTTTCAAACCAATCTTAGACTGCAGAAGCTCCAGGTTCTTGACGATTCTTGAGTTGAAGGAGAAGGCAATTTGGTTTAGTTGATCAACGCAAGTCTTTTGCCCTCTTAGGTATTTTATTAGGGGCATGCATCCCATGGGAGGTACTCCTACCACCACCAACCTTCTGGCTCCAAGTCTATGCAACATCTATAAAATAAGCATGAACTCAAACGATGACTCAAAATCTTTTTATATAATACATTATACATGCAATGTTAATGTAATCCTTTTAATGGTGTCTACGAATATATGTCTATTAGAGTATATTCTAACCGGTTCGGTTTATCCAATCAAACCAAAATACTGAAGTTAATTTTAGAAAATCGAGATTTTAAGAATTATTTATAATTAATTGAATTAAATCTAAACTTACTAATTTTTTTCATAAACCTATTCAATGTGACATTTTCTCCATAGCGAAACAAAAATCCAGAGCTGGACACTTAAGTGGCTATTGGTTTATGGTTATATATATGTTTCCCAATAAATGGGAGTCAAAATTTATTGGCTTAGTGGTTCAAGAAAGTAAATGCACATTTTTTTTTCAACTAATAAAAACACAAACGGAAAAATAACTTATTTTATGTACTTATGGATATGAGTTGTGCTCGACATGTTCAAATTCCGGACATGTAAATCGAAAATTCATGTCATTTTATAGGGTACAAAATTATTTATTGAAATTAAATGCTCTCAACAACCAGATAGGATTCGTAATATTTTCTCTTTGTACGCCGTGTATTTTTTTCCTCTATTTTTTGCTGTAACTTATGACTATTTTTACGTAGTTAATTATCAGGACCCACACACGTACACAAGATATTTGTGGACTATTTTAATTTCAATAATTATACACGCATTTATTTCAGCAGCTACACAGAGACACGTTTCTTTTTATTTTATTTTACAGTCGTTTAGTTCAAGCCAAAATGAAATACAGTATAATTCTTACACGAAGCCCAAAAAATTAAAGTATATCTTATGTCTATGTATATACCGTTATTATTTATATACACAAATAGCATAATGCATACGTTTAAGGTTTAGTGGCGATGAATACGTACCTTGGCGTCGTAAAGCATGCGGGAAGAGAGAAAGTCGATGTATTGTTCAACTGTGAATTGCTTTTGTCGAGTAAAATCGACTAAGTAATTTTGAAGAAAGTCATTTGATCCCATACTCAAAAGAAATATCGCATTACGTATCATTTTCGAGCTCTCTACTGGTCCAACCAATTTATTGAGGTGAATTTTGTAATGCAAAAAGTAAGTGACTTGCGTCGAGAAACTCCACACGTTCTGTTCCATCCCGACAAAGAAAAAATCAGTTCCAGTTCGGTTTTAGATTAAAGAAGATTATTTCATCTTTATGTTTTTTTTTTTAATTAAAAGTTAAAAAAAGGAAACATGTTTAGGCTTACGGATATATTAGCTGTTAGGTCATCATAACCAGAACCAGCCGAGGCAAAACTTGCACCGCGAGGTAGATCGGCTTTGGTTAGAGTTGGATCAAGAAAAGCTGGTATTGGCGGGTGACCCATGGCCTCCGCTGAAAAGAAAAAAAAAACGAAAATGAAAATATAAGTTTGACGTGAAACTAATCTCATAATTAACAGTAAAGTCTTCAATTAGCATATACTAGCTATAAGTGTAAAGATGTAAACCTTACCATATATATATAAGTCTGATGTGTACATAATTCATGATTAAAAACTATAATGTAAAGCTTACCGAGAAAATCAGGTGCGAGCAAACCATCACATAATCGTCCGGTGGATTTATGGTTCACGAAGTTCCCACCATAAGGTGGAAAGTTTCCTTTCAAATCGGTTTTAAGGAAATTATTGTTTCCCGAATCGACACTAGAATCTCCAAACACAAGCATTGTTGTTACATTGTGCTTTGCAGCTAGCTGGGGAAGGAGGTGGACGTCCAAAGCCACCACCAAAGGTGACAGCTGCAAAGCCACTGCCACGAGAAGAGACGAAAACATAACAAGCAACATTTTAATAAATAGAGAGAATGCAAGACTTTTCTTTTGGTTAGAAAGTTCCTTCTGAAAAAGGTGAATGTGTCGTATGGTCTGTGTTGAGAATTGTCATATATATAGAGTTACTTTTTTTTTTTTTGGGACAACTTGGCGTTCAATTGTTGGTTGAGACATATAATGTAAAATGGCCAACAGACAAAAGTCAATTTGGGTTCTTTGAGTTCGTTTAGTTGTGAATATATAAATTCTTTATGATTTTCTTGTCTCTCACACCTATTTGTGGTATCTTTTATATATGGGCTCCATCATGTTTTACCTATATTCGTTAAATAAGTACATTTCGGGATTTAAATCCGTGTTTCTCTTAGATTTGAGTCCAAAATAATTATCAGTTTAACTAAAATATATGATAAATAATTCATAATTCATTGGAAGTCAATTTGGTTGATAACCATATTGGAATGTATATTTAACAGGGATTTATATCAAACAAAATATTCATCCCACTGCATTGATGTGGAAAGTAACGTTTTCTTTAAACAAAATACTGCATTATCTTAATCCTTAAACGAGTCGACATCGCACAATACATATAGCTTTCTTAGCTAAATTTTATGCCTCTTTTAGGGAGATAATTAAATACTCCCTCCGTTTGTGTTTAGTTGTCGTTTTGAAGCTATGCACATAAATTAAGAAAACAATTAATTTCTTACTTTTTCAATACAAAACATCAATTAATGATCTACCTAATTATAATTCAGCCAATAGAAAAATAACTTGTATAATATAAATGATTATAAAAATAAAAAACCAATAAATTCATGCATTGGAAAATGAAAACGACAACTAATTTCTAACAAAATTTTAACTCTAAAACGACAACTAAATAAAAACGGAGGGAGTAGAAAAGAGACAGAAATGGAAAGGTAGAAGCTTACCAGATCCGATAGCTAAACTGGAATGGTATATATCTTGGGATACTCCAAAAGGTCACAAGATTAAATGGCAGCTAAAACAGGTAAATTTTTAGAAGCTGGCCCGGGTTTTAAGTGAATTTACGTGTTTCAGCACAAACCTTTTTAATTAACAAAAAAAAGGAAGATAGAAATCTGAAGATATATCCAACATATAACGTCCATGAAGCCTGAGGTACTTACATAGCTCTAGTTACTTAAAAGTTAAAAGTGACTTTCTTGAAATCCAAAACCATCGCGTGGTTAATGGCCGCTTGTAGTCAATGGACGGATCAACACTTATGATCATGGACGAGTACTATTTTTGGGAAAATAATGCTGATTGCTCATTGAGAAGCATTAGTTTTTTTCCGGAGGAACTGATCAATATCATTTTTCTTTTTGGTATTGGTGATATAGCATAACAATCTGAATGCGTCAGCTCTCTGGTCATTTTCGATCAAAATGGAATTCTTGAACTAAAATAACATGTCTAATTTCAAAATAATACAAAATTTGGAATCAACATTATATGAAAGATATATATATATATATATATATATATATATATATATATATATATATA